>JASANA010004245.1:0-33055 GCA_030248095.1 Ptycholaimellus sp. GST1_10
TCCAGTTTGAGGACTTTGTCAAACTTGGGCCGCTCAACTGGGTTGAAGCGGCTTTCCTCTTGCAGCTGGTCCAGGGTTTCCCACTCTTCTTCTTCTCTGGCTTGCTCTTGGTCCTGGTAGCACTCTTTGATGAGAGCTTCGTGCTCCCTTGGGATGGTGCGGTGTTCCTGCCCTTCGAAGGGCTGGTGGCGGGGGCTCTGTAGAGCAAGGAGTTGGGAGGTGTTGCAGGGAACGCGGCGAGGTCCCATCTTAGAGAAGTCCTGGGTGGGTTTGGCGGCAAGGTGGGCTTCCTCTAGGTTGTTGAAGCAGAGCTTGCGGTGTCGTGATGAGTGGCGCGGTTGGGGGTGGAAGCTCGTCTTCGGTCGCTTGAGGATGCCTCTGATTGGAGGTTCCTCTTCCGGCGAGATGTCATCCCACTTGAGGGAGTCATTGTCGGCGGAGTAGGTCTCAGAGTTAGGGGCGTTGTCAATGTCCGGGGTTCCGGGCTTGCCTTTGGAGGAACTGTTGTTGTAGAGGTCGGGTAGTGTACCCTCTTCCTCCGCGGGGGGCAAGTACTCCGGTAGGGGTAGTTGTTCTGGGCGTGGCTTGTGGATGAGGGGGATGAGGTTCCTGATGTGGTGGTCCTTGGTGTCATAGATGACCTTTCCTTTGGTCATGGTGTAGCTGGTCAGGACCTTGGCGATCACTGGCAGTTCGTCATCCACGTCCGATTGGTTGGGTGTGGGGGCAAAGCCAGTGATACGGCCCATCCGGAAGGAGTGGCAAGGGGTGTTTTCGTCGTAGAGCCACACGAGTTCTCCTTCCATGGGGCTTTGAGCTGCTTCTCCTCGGAGAGGTTTGAAGTAGTGCTTGCGGTCGCCAATGAGGACGTCTTTCAGCTCAGAGAGAAAGACTTTCCACAGGGCATCGAGAGGGCTTCTCTCGCTGAGTGAGTTCCTTGGCGAGCTTGGTGGGTGCAAAGTCCGGGTCACTGATGGTGTCTTTGGGCCGTGGGGGGAGAAGTAGCTGTAGATGGGGGTAGAGAAAGTGCGCGGGCGTGATGACCTGTGGATCTTCGCCGTAGGAGAAGAATGGTCGGCAGTTGAGGATGGCTTCCGTCTCCTGCACCAGCGTCTTCATCTCTTCCTCGTGGAGCATCTTGTAGGCGGCCAGCCTCTTCAGGACTCTGCTCACCAAGCCCACCATGCGTTCCACCATGCCGGCGGAGGGCGAGTGGTTTGGGGGGATGGTGCGGAAGCTGCTCCCTTGGCTGGGAAGAAGCGGAGGAGCTCCTTCTTGTCGGCTTCAGAGGCTTTGGTGAAGGGCTCGTCAAAGAGGGTGACCGTGGCCCAGAGGAGCGGGCTGTGGTTGTCTGAGTAGACTGAGAGGGGGTAGCCCACTCTTCCACAGATCCGTCGTAGACCCTGGACGATGCAAACCCCGTCGAGGTTGGGCAGCAGGTCCAGGATGACTCCTCGGGTCACTTGGCAGGTGTAGACCAGGATGTAGCACTTCTCGATTTGCTCAATGGTGTGCTCCTTCTGGCGTCGCTGTTGAGGATCCGGAGGACGGTTGGGGTCCTGGAGAGTCCGAATGACGCGGAAGGGGCCCTTGACATCCACCGAGACGTGCTTCATCACGGAGTGCGTCTTGAAGCCCTGGAGCGGGTAGGGCCGGAAGCGGGGGGCGGCAAATGGCATTGCCTCGAAGCATTGGCAGACGAGGCAGAGCATGAGGGTGGCCTGAGTTCGCCGCACTCCTTTGATGATCCAGTACCACTGGCGAATGAGGGCCAGAGTGATGCGGGCTTTCATGTGTCCGGCCACGTGGTGGTAGTGGAGTATGAGAAGTGCCGTGAAGGAGTAGGAGGAGGATAGGGTGGCGTGCGTCGAGTGGGAGGCCAAGCCTTCCCAGTTGTGAGCCAAACCTCAGCAGTCCGGTGTCAAAGAGGAAGAGGTCAAGGTCCTTGATGAAGGCGAGGACATGCTTGGGGGCCAACTGGTCCTTGTTCTTGAGAGTGTGGATGACGTCTCGAAACTCCTTCCTCTGGAGGTACCGGACCCAGAGCTCTTCTGCAGCTTCCTGTTCCTCGGTGGTGATGGAGCGCGTTGAGGGTATGGGCAGCTTCCGAGTGGCCTGTTGGAAGCGCATGCAGTATGCTGTGGCATTGAGTAGGGATTGAAGGCCTTGTCCGTTGATGTAGGACTCGGCGTACAGGTTGTAAGGCCTGTGGGAGCCCTTGGACTGTCCCAGCTTCCTGATGGTCTTCACCAGGCAGTGGTACTTAGGTCCGGCTGCTCGATCTTTGGTGTCCTCCTCGGGCGTAGGTGCGAGAGGACCTCGTGTCATCTGCTCAAAGTTGGGGAACACCTCTGAGCTTCCCTGAGCCCAGTCGGGGCTGTAGAACCAGAGCTGGTGGTTCCGTCGGTCCCGCAGCTCAGCGGTGGTGATTCCTCATGAGGCGAGGTCCGCCAGGTTCTGCTCCATGACGACGTGGTGGAGCATGAACCGGAGTTCTTGTTGAAGTTCTCGAATCTTCTGCACCCAGTTGCGGACGTAGACGGTGGGTCCCTTGCCGCTCAGGCACTGCTGGAGGGCGATCATGGAGTCAGTGTAGAGCCGGATCTCCTTGATCCGGGTTCCTTTCGGTAGCTCTTGGACCACCGTCTTCAAGGCCTTGGCGGCTTTCTCCATGGCGAGGAGCTCCGTCTTTGGGGTGTCCATCAGCTTGGCCGGGTTGGGCGAGGCCTTGACAAAGAGGAGGGTGCAGATGCCTTGTTCCTGCTTCACCATGCGTTCTCCGTGGCCTCTGTAGATGATGATGGGCTCAACGTCTTTGCCGTTCTGGTAGGAGTGGGCGTAGACGCAGAGGCCATGACCCAGATTGCTCGCGTCCGAGAAGGCAAGGAGAGAGATTTCACTGTCTCTCATCCAATCTTGCTATCTTGCTCAACTAAAGCCCGTCACAAATGGTTGGACTGCATTAATGGCAAAAAACCGTTAAAAACTTGCTAATAAGACTGAGCCATTCACTCAAAGCTTCTGCCAAAACTTGAATCGTGTGAAATTTCTGGAAGTGCTTTGATCTGGCTGTCAAGTTATTCTTCTACACGCTTTCAAGCCGAGGCAGTGTCATTTCCAGCGAAGCGGGTGGGCGAGTCATCATTGGCGAAGCAGATGATGGATGCAGCAACCCAGTCATTCAACTAATGGGGGTCCCAGGAGCAGTTCATCATCAACTTCGTCTTGGGGTATTATTAATGACCTTAATGCACCATATATGTAATTTTGAGCATAGATTACGAATTTTGTGTCCATTTTCTTCCATTTTCATCATGTGCTTCTACCAGTCCATTCCGTTTCATTTTTTTTATGTTTGCTATATGTAGTTATGGTTTTAAACTCGAAATTGATATCAAATGGCTTGAAAAAGTCAGCATCGTTTTGCTTAATATATCTTCCGAAGGACTAACACAAGGAAGCCAGAAGACGGGTACAGCGGGCGCTGCGCCATGTTTGGGTGGGAGACGCTGGAGGAGCGAAGGTTGCTGGCTGATCTGCACCTCATCCGACGATGCTACATTGCTCTCAAACGTGCAATTGAAGCTGGCGCCGTATCCCCCACCCTCGCCTCTTCCAGCCCCGCTACCCCATCCTCTCAGCATCACGTTTGCCCAGCCTTCCCTTCATCTCTCCCTCCTCCTGCTCTGGCTTCACCCATGGCTCAGGCTCAACAAGTTTTCCACGGCTGCCCAATCTTCTTCCCACGCCTATTTTCAACGCTCAGGTGACGCCACCACCTAGGGCCACCTCCTCCTGAGTCTAGGGGTCTTGATCGGTTCTGGCCTCATAGGGTCAGATGGTTCTGGAATTGGCTGCCAGAAGGGGTGGCTGGGACAGGGCTGGGGCACTTTGTGTCTGCGGTCAAGCACCTACTGGCATGCGATCGGGCGGAGTGATGGTCAGTCATGTCTTTATCCTGCATCTCATCATTGCTGTGATTCTCAAATTCGTTTGCTCATGACCGATATGACATACCATTCTTCTCAGATAAAAACTGAGCCTGAAAAAAATTAGAGGGCGCTGTCTAAGGTTGTCCCCGAGCGTCGTCAGATGGAATATTGCAAAAATATTCAGAGAATTGGCAGAGATAACATAAGAAATAGTAATTGAAACTTGGGTTGGTGCGTTTAATTTGGGGGAACATTTCTAACGTTGCTGCCAATTGTGAGCTTCATTGGACAAGCAAATGACTAGAAAAAAGACAATTTTAAATAAATATCATTTATTGGTGAATATGTATTTTATCAAGTTGCCAAAAGTAACGCTAAACAACAAAAAGTTACCCAACTGACAAACACGCGAAATAGTTATATTTTTAAAGATTTCTAATTTTTGGATGCAATATTTGGAATTTTTGTTAATTTTTCCTGTGTTGTGGTCAGGACAGAACACAATGACTGCTCTCACGTAGTGTGTTGTGCCAGTGAAAGCTGCTTGTGTGGACGTATACAACACAACTTTCGAGCCATTATCATGGCTTCATTCTTTGAGCCCATCCAACGTTTTCTGGCTAGAAAGGAAAAACCAGTTGCCTATTGATTAGCCAAGGACAAACCATATTACGGATTCTGAAAATATGAATCAGTGTCATTATTTTTGTGGGCCTTCTACAGAGCTGCCAGTAGGCTGAATGGATGCAGCAAACACAGAGCACTGTTTAAAAAAAATTATGTCAAGGTTGGCTGAGAATTGGCTGAGTTACAGCCAATTCGGCCTCATTTAGCATCATTTAACCCAAAATTGAGGTTGGAACATTGACTAAAGTTCAAGGGGACCCTTACGAATAAAATCGGGATTAGGGCTAAAACAAAGACAGATTCGGAATCATTGTGAAAAACTAAACAAAACATTAAGATTTTTTAACATTAACTAACTTTAATAATTTGAAAAAATTGCCCATTTCTGAGCACTAGGGAAACCTAACAAGTTTATGGCGCAAAGCGCAATTGGTGACCGCGAAGCATACCCCCTTCCACATCCACTTGTATTGTAGCAAATTCCCTAAATTAAGGAATGTTTTAGGGCAAGGATGAGCATTATCAATCAAATGAACAAGTCTGTGGTTTATCACCCAATTTCAAAAGTAAGCACAGATCAATAATTGAAACCAAAGACTTCTGTACAATTATCAGCCTTTCATTTGCTACCGCTTACTGATGATACTTGCATGCATTAAAGTTCCACCCCTCCAGATCTTCCTAAAATATTATTATCTTTCAGGAAACAAAATTTCTACCAGGCCATGGTCTGCTCCACGTTTTCAATGCAATCGTTTATTAGAACACATTTTAGAACCGGAAATCACTATACCTGAACTTTTATCTGTGAGGGCCATCGGTAGCCTGCCCTGCCCTCCGCGGCAGGTGGCCTGCGGCCGCGCAAAAAAAAGTATGGCTCATTTTGTTGAGAATTCGGCGGGATGCGGCCAATCCAGATAGTTATAAAAAATTTAATATATATATATATATATATTTTTTTATATATATATATATATATATGGAAAATTGTTGCTTGACTTGTAAGGACCGCGAAGTGGGCCCTTCGGGCCCGCTTCGCGGTCAAAAATATTTAATAAATCAAATAACCACCAATAAACATTTTAAAATACGCAAAAACCAATAACCAATAAATTTTAACCATTTTAACCAATAAAATAACCACCAATAAACATTTTAAAATACCCAATAAACCAATAACCAATAAATTTTAACCAATTTAACCAATAAAATAACCACCAGTATAAAAATTGTATTTATACAATTTATGCTATATTAAATATGGGAAGAAACATCTGGTACCGTCGGCAGGCCACATGTGGGACTGTTTTCTCCGAAATTTGCAATTGCCTCGAGTACAGAAGTCAAGGAAATACAATTTCTACTAGTGGAATCTGTTGCGTCATCTGAATTTTGTTTTTGGGCGCGCATGGGAAAGAGACACTGAACTGCGCGCCAAAAACAAAATGCACCTGTCCAAGCAGATTCCACTAGTAGAAATTGTATTTCGGAGAATTGGCAAGTACAGCCAATTCGGCCTCATTTAGCATCATTTAACCCAAAATTGAGGTTGGAACATTGACTAAAGTTCAAGGGGACCCTTACGAATAAAATCGGGATTAGGGCTAAAACAAAGACAGATTCGGAATCATTGTGAAAAACTAAACAAAACATTAAGATTTTTTAACATTAACTAACTTTAATAATTTGAAAAAATTGCCCATTTTGAGCAC
Organism: Ptycholaimellus sp. GST1_10; assembly: GCA_030248095.1. Lineage (NCBI taxonomy): Eukaryota > Metazoa > Nematoda > Chromadorea > Chromadorida > Chromadoridae > Ptycholaimellus > Ptycholaimellus sp. GST1_10. Next base: position 6,272 of record JASANA010004245.1, read on the forward strand.
TAGGGAAACCTAACAAGTTTATGGCGCAAAGCGCAATTGGTGACCGCGAAGCATACCCCTTCCACATCCACTTGTATTGTAGAAATTCCCTAAATTAAGGAATGTTTTAGGGCAAGGATGAGCATTATCGAATCAAATGAACAAGTCTGTGGTTTATCACCAATTTCAAAAGTAAGCACAGATCAATAATTGAAACCAAAGCTTCTGTACAATTATCAGCCTTTCATTTGCTACCGCTTACTGATGATACTTGCATGCATTAAAGTTCCACCCCTCCAGATCTTCCTAAAATATTATTATCTTTCAGGAAACAAAATTTCTACCAGGCCATGGTCTGCTCCACGTTTTCAATGCAATCGTTTATTAGAACACATTTTAGAACCGGAAATCACTATACCTGATCTTTTATCTGTGAGGGCCATCGGTAGCCTGCCCTGCCCTCCGCGGCAGGTGGCCTGCGGCCGCGCAAAAAAAAGTATGGCTCATTTCATTGAGAATTCGGTGGGATGCGGCCAATCCAGATAGTTATAAATAAATAAATGTATATATATATGGAAAATTGTTGCATGCCCTGTAAGGACTGCGAAATGGGCCCTTCGGGCCCGCTTCATGGTCAAAAATTTTTAATAAATCAAATAACCACCAATAAACATTTTAAAATACGCAAAAATCCAATAACCAATAAATTTTAACCATTTTAACCAATAAAATAACCACCAATAAACATTTTAAAATACCCAATAAACCAATAACCAATAAATTTTAACCAATTTAACCAATAAAATAACCACCAGTATAAAAATTGTATTTATACAATTTATGCTATATTAAATATGGAAGAAACATCTGGTACCATCGGCAGGCCACATGTGGGACTGTTTTCTCCGAAATTTGCAATTGCCTCGAGTACAAAGTCAAGGAAATACAATTTCTACTAGTGGAATCTGTTGCGTCATCTGAATTTTGTTTTTGGGCGCGCATGGAAAGAGACACTGAACTGCGCGCCAAAAACAAAATGCACCTGTCCAAGCAGATTCCACTAGTAGAAATTGTATTTCGGAGAATTGGCAGAGTTACAGCCAATTCGGCCTCATTTAGCATCATTTAACCCAAAATTGAGGTTGGAACATTGACTAAAGTTCAAGGGGACCCTTACGAATAAAATCGGGATTAGGGCTAAAACAAAGACAGATTCGGAATCATTGTGAAAAACTAAACAAAACATTAAGATTTTTTAACATTAACTAACTTTAATAATTTGAAAAAAGTGCCCATTTCTGAGCACTAGGGAAACCTAACAAGTTTATGGCGCAAAGCGCAATTGGTGACCGCGAAGGATACCCCCTTCCACATCCACTTGTATTGTAGCAAATTCCCTAAATTAAGGAATGTGGACTGTGAATTTTGAAATGTGGGACTGTTTTCTCCGAAATTTGCAATTGCCTCGAGTACAAAGTCAAGGAAATACAATTTCTACTAGTGGAATCTGTTGCGTCATCTGAATTTTGTTTTTGGGCGCGCATGGAAAGAGACACTGAACTGCGCGCCAAAAACAAAATGCACCTGTCCAAGCAGATTCCACTAGTAGAAATTGTATTTCCTTGACTTCGTACTCAAGGCAATTTCAAATTTCGGAGAAAAGAGTCCCACATTTGGCCTGCTGATGGTACCAGATATGATTTATTTACTTTCAAAAATTCTTTTCTAATATCTGGTCAAGTCATCTGGTCCCGCCAGACCTCGCCCTTGCCGTGGGAGGTCCCACCAGGCACCCACAAGACTTTGGGAGTCCCCACCAGGCCTCCGCAGGGATTTGGGACTCCCCACCAGGCCTCCACAAGGCATTGGGACTCCCCACCAGGCCTCGCCATGGCCGTGGGAGGTCCAACCAGGACTCGACATGGCCATGGGAGGTCCCACCATACCTCTACACGGCCTTGGCAATCCCCACCAGGCCTCCAGAAGGCTTTGGGAGGTCCAACCAGACCTCGACATGGCCGTGGGAGGTCTCACCAGACCTCGACAAGGCCTAGGGAGTCCCCATCAGGCCTCCACAATGCTTTGGTAGATCCCACCAGACCTTCATAAGGCCTTGGTAGTCCCCACCAGGCCTCCAAAAGGCCTTGGGAGATCCGACCAGGCCTCGCAATGGCCGTGGGATGTCTAACCAGACCTCGACATGGCCGTGGGAGGTTCCACTAGACCTCGACAAGGCCTTGGGAGTCCCCACCAGGCCTCCAAAAGGCCTTGGGAGATCCCACCAGACCTCGACAATGGCTTTGTAGTCCCCAACAGGCCTTCAAAAGGGGTTGGGTGATCCCACCAGACCTCGACAAGGCCTTGCGAGTCCCTACCAGGCCTCCAGAAGGCTTTGGGAGGATCTTTGTGAGGAAACTGAGGCCTCAGAAGTTTCAGATGATGCTCATTATTTATTTAGTGAGAGCTCTTTTTTTCTTACGGAATTTTCAGACCCCAATATTTTGATATTTTGCAGGGGCGGAGCTAGGCTTTTTGGTGGGGGGGGGGCGGGGGCGGGGGGTGGGCAAAATGTCATGGTTTATAGAAATGATGACTGTGGTCCCTACTCTGTCAGAGCCCATAGCTACCTGCTCATAGCCATAAATGCGTCTCAGAGCCGAACAGCTCATCTCAACTTTACATGAGGTGACATGTAGGCTGTGCGATGCCATGATAGTGGTTTGAAGGGCATGCATGAAGGAAGGGTCGCATAATTTGATGGCGGCGGGCAAACTGTTGGGCACACTGCTGCCCTCCTCCCCCTGGCCAATGCCCACCACCTGCCGGCCACGCTCTTGCACCCGACCATTGTTGCACGTACACTACTTCTTATCAACTCAAATAGACTAGATATATTTTAGGTCAAACCTCTGACTAGTCTGACGTGACAGAATCGCTTGAGCGCCCATGGCGATGCTGGTAAAGGAGGACAGCCTTGCATACCTTAGCCTCGTCTGCCTCAGCGATTATTGATGGTAGCAGCCGCTGTGCCTCGACCGCAGCCAGTCGTTGCTGGCCAAACCTATATTAACTGCCTACAGAGTCTGAGTGAATTGCTATTGGGTATTGGGAATGTAGGTGTATTGGGAAAAATAAAGTCCTTGATTGAAGGGATTCGATGACAGTGGTGAGGTAGTTATCTCAAACGTTGTCTGGTTGGTTCAAAACTGGTTTGCAATATATATTCCTAAGCTATACTAAAATATATGTACTTATATATATATTTATAAATAATTCAGAATATTAAATTTAGAATCAATTAAATATAACATAAATTATAATGCTCCCAAACATAAATTAATTATTTTACTAAAAGTACTGAAAATACAATGCCAAAATATGATTTTGAATGATCCCAGGTCATAGTCGCAATGTTCGTGTATAGTATTGATGCACCAACCTGGTCCACTGATGAGCATAAATTGTAGTATTATTATTATATGGTCGTTTTATTACCTTGGCACTAATTCCATGCTTGCTTTTAGACCCCTTTGTCTGATGGTACATATCACTTGGGTTAACATGAGATAGTTTCATTTGCTGACATATACTGAAAACATCTATAGCCTCAAAAACATCAAGAGAATACATTGCACGTATATCCTGAATTGTAGAGTTTGAATTTGTAGTTTCAGCTGTTGAGAGAGTGAAAGAACCAGATCCCTCGCTTGATACGGATTCTGTGGTGAATGCTGAGGATGAGCTCCAGGGTGTGCTTGAAGACTCGCTAAAAGAGCTTCTGTCAAAAAGTGTGGTCCAATTGCACGAAAAACTAGATGTAGTACCTATATTGCTAAAACTTGATAGGCTGGGGTCTATTGCTGACAGATAAAATGTATCCTCTGATGAAATTTGCCTCATAAAAAATATTCTTTTTAAATAATGGGTAAATCGTCTGATCATTGTTGATAACACTGTCGGAATTTTCATTTCTAAATTTGTTTAAAATATATTGGTTTCTAATGATAATGTAGGATAAATAACACATTGTCATATAAATTGTCGTTCCTTAATGGTTTTATAGGTGTTGATCATTTTGGCATAGTCAAAACGAATGCCACGGTTTATTTCGCGGCCGAAGGCCGCCTGCCGCGAAGGGTAGGGCAGTCAGAGCTCCGGAGGCTGTAGGGTATGGGCGCGAAGGCTCCTAAACATAGCCTAGCATGCGACGCAGGTCTGAAGGGCAGGGAAGAAGGAAGGGTCGTATGATTTGGTTGCAGCAGGCAGACTGTCGGGTACACTGCTGCCCGCCTCTCTCTGCCCGACGCCCAACGCCTGCCAGCCGCGCTCTCGCACCCAGCACACCAACCATATGTACACCGACAATAGCTTCTTTTCAACTCTTTTGTGTTTTAAATGTGTTAGCTTAGACATCTGAATTGACAGAGTCGCTTGAGCATCAATGGAGATGCTGGTAACGGAGGACAGCCTTGCAGACCGTAGCCTCGTCTGCCTCAGCGATTATTGATGGTAGCAGCCACTTTGCCACGAACGCGGCCAATTGGTGCTGGCCAAACCTATATTCACTGCCTACTGAGTCTGAGTGAATAAATGTAAGTACATTGGGTAATATAAAGACCTCGATCGCAGAGATTTAATGACAGTGGTGAGGTAGTTCTTCCAAACGTTGTCCTCATACCTGTCACGGTTGGATAGGTTTTGGCGGTTGCGCGATCCCCGTGGAAGATCCATATTGCAGCCAAGACCAACAGCCGCATTCAGTACATCATTGTAGACCTATTAACTTCTGGTTTCTTTCTGAGCCAACCTGAGAAAAGCAAAACATCTTTGGAGGCCTCGTGGTCCTCGTGGCACCTGAATTCAGTTCATTGATTCTGCAATGATTATTGTACCAGTCAGACAGAACAGAAGTCGATAGACAAACCTTCCATTCGCGAAAACCCTTGGTAACGAAAGCAAGGGCGAGCCCTTGCCGAAGGTTCGCTTGCCAAAGGAGCCAGAGCCTTGTCCATGCCAGAGTCCTTGGCCGCTTAAGCAATTCTATAAGGCATGCTGGAAGTTTCTCCAAATCACCCATACTAGAAAGCTGATTTAAAAAATAACAAAGGGTGTTACACTAGTACTGCGAAATGCGCAGTATATACTTATCAGTGAGCATGAAACCATCTGTCGCGCAAGCGCACAGAAGTATGAGTCAAGTAATGAGTCCTCCGCTAGGATACTTGAGTATGTCCTCTGCGTGACCCTCTTGGGAATGTCTTTAGCAGCAAAATGATCCCGCTTACTTCTTGCCCACGCCCCCTCTCTCACTCCCTCACTCCCTTCACTCACACAATACCACCACCTTTCTTGCTCCCCATTTCAACACTTTGAATTGATTCCCCAATTGCGATTCTTTATGGATTCCCTTTGGCAGTGTTTGAAGCTTCTTTAGCAATGAAGTGTGTGTTGTTTGTGTGATGTGTGTGATGTTTTGTGTTGTTTTTAGTGCCCTTTAGAGAGTTTGATATTTGCCTTCTTTGATTAAAAGTAGGAATTCGCGAGGGTCCATTTTAATTGCTTGCTGAGTTTAAGATGCATTTTCAGTGCTGCAAATGGTTATTACCCAACTTTATTCAGGAGAGAAAAGAAGGCAGCAACAGAGAAAGAGTCAAATGACCATAGCAGATCATTGAGCCACCATACACCTCAATTTGAAGCCTTGCCGGTCCTCCTGGCTCAGCCCCAGTAAAATATCTATAGAATGTAGGTATCGCTCTTCTTCATCTTCCCTTCCTTCTGCATTCATTTGTACATACCTATTACCTAACAATGTTTCCAGCCAAGCCTATTTATACAGCACCCCAACGGAATTGCTACCAGGAAAGGACTCTGATCTGCAAACCACTTTTTGGTAAGACTGAGTGGTTAAATGAATGTAATTTTCAATTTTCGCTGATTAGCAACCGCCTATGCATCGCCCTCTTTGGCCCCGGCTGCCTCTATTCCGCCAAGGCCTTGCTCGTGTGCTGCCGCTTCAACACCACTGCCCAATCTGCTACGCTCATCTACTCCACCGAATTCGCTTCACTCCTATCCTGCTTTCCTTGTCACTCAAATCTTTCGAGTCGGGCGACCAATAGGAAAAGAATTGTTGAGCATGTATGTGGGGAAGGCATATACCGTGGGGGGGGGTGATTTATGCATACTCTTTTTTCAATCAACTATAACTCAAGATGTACTCAATAGTTTTTGACGACAAGGTATTCTCGGCGGTTGCCAAGATGCGCGGCCTCACCTCAAGACACCACCTAGATGAAAATGCGAAAATCCATCAGATTTCAATGAAAAACTATGAATTATGCATGTTCCAATTTTTGAAACATCAAGATTTTGGGTTTTTGACTATAAATCGAGAAATATTAAAAATTTCCAAAATTCCTTTTGCCAGCGTCAAGATATTATTTTCACGGATGTACATACCAAACATCAGCTTGTTTCATCGAAAAACCATGGACTTATGCATGTTCAAATTTTTGAAACATCAATATTTTGGGTTTTTGACTATAAATCAATAAATAAAAAATATTTCGAAATTTCCTTTGGCCAGCTTCAAGATATTACTTTGACGGATGTACCTGCCAAAAATTAGCTGATTTCATTGAAAACCCAGCGATTTATGATTTTTGGTACTTTGAAACATCAAAATTTTGGGTTTTAGGCAAAAAACGCAAAATTACGTCAAGCACAAAACATGGCCTGGAGATACCACCTAGGCGGACCTTCATGCAAAAAATTAGCCAATTTCGTTGAAAAACCACGGCGTATGGGCCCCGGAACCACATATATACACATAATCTCATGGATTTATGATAATTTTTGACCGCGGAGCGGCCCGAAGGGCCGCTCAGCGGTCTATAGAGGTTACTGAACTTTTGTCCTCAGGTATATATATATATGTATGTATATGTTTATGGAAATGCTGGCCCCGGGCGAATTCTCAACGGATTTTGACAAACTTTTTTTTCCTGAAAGGTAATGCTATTTTAGGAAGATCTGGAGGGGTGGAACCGGTTTCCGAACATTTGAAACATTACTTTTCTGGGTAGAACGGTTTGGAAACTGCAATATAGTGTTTTCGCGCTGTAGCACCTTTAATCTTGCGAATTGCACAGAAGACTTGAGTTTTTTTGTTCACAAGTCATATATAGCGATTCCAAATCTGTGCTTACTTTTGAAAATGGTTGAGAAACCACAGACTTACCCTCTTGAGTGACAAACTTTCATGCACTGCAATGGCATCAATAATCAGTAACAGCTGAACGGCTGAGAATTGAACAGAGGACATTGGTTTTTTGATTCACAATTCATACATAACGATTCCAAATCTGTGCTTACTTTTGAAAATGGGTGAGAAACCACAGACTTGCCCTTTGGAGTGACGAAATTCCATGCATTCATATTGTAAGCTGAAAGGTGGTGTGCTCCGCGGTCACCTATTGTGCTTTGCGCCATATACTTGTTTGTAACAGTTTTTTAAAAATAACTCTTGCCAGAATGCACCTAGAAAATTTATCAAAAAAAGACCCCACTCAATTCGACCATGGCACGTCAATTAAGCCTATTAGCCACTAGCTGACGTCTGTGTACCAAGCTATAATCTGTCAATCTTTGGGAAACCTGCAATTAGTTGTGCGGCTGGGCGCTACCACTCAGCTAGCACTCTGCTCATGCTAGCCCAATTGGCCATAACTTGCTCAATTCTTAACCAAATTCAACAAACTTTTTTTGACTAAAGCTCTGTGTTTGCTCCATCCATTGAGCCTACTCGCAATTTTGTAAGTTGTTTATTGGGCTGGCGCGAACGGAGCATCAGCGAAGTGTCAGCGCCCAGCCCCTCTTTTTGACCCAGGTGTACGTTTTCGGGGTTATTGCTAGATCTTAAAATTGATAAGGATTTTGTGCTTCACAGAAACGTCCAATCGTTCTGATTCTTTTTGCATTGGAAAGAGCATCATCGAATTGACCAAAACTCGCGAGAAAATGCCCAAAAACGACAGAACACAAGAGAAAACTACTCAAAACCATTTGTCCGAACTCCCTCCTTCTCCTTCTTCTTCTTCTCCTTCTCCTCCGCATCTATTCTTGAAATGAGAGTAGGTATTCATTTCTTCCCCACACCCCCTTCCCCGGGTTTCTGGCTGTCATATATTTATTTATTCATAAGTCTTCAGTTAAACTTTTGTTCCATATGCACCAGTGGTGTAGTGGTCTAAGCAATGGAATAGCTGGGTGAAGCTGGGAGGTTCGAATCCTTCTCTGGCAATCATTTTTATTTTGGAAATTTTAAGTTGAGAAAGCACCTGGTACCATCGGCAGGCCAAAATTAAAGCTCTTTTTGCCCAAAAATCGATTGCCCTAAGCATAATTCCTGAACAAGTATATGGCGCAAAGCGCAATAGGTGACCGCGGAGCGCATCCTATATATGAATTTTTGAATTTTGAATTTTGAACACAATATGAATGCATGGAATTTTGTCACTCAAGAGAATAAGTCTGTGGTTTCTCAACCATTTTCGAAAGTAAGCACAGATTTGGAATCGCTATATATGACTTGTGAACAAAAAACTTAAGTCCTCTGTTCAATTCTTAGCCGTTCAGCTGTTACTGATTATTGATGACATTGCTGTGCGTGAAAGTTTGTCACTCAAGAGGGCAAGTCTGTGGTTTCTCAACCATTTTCAAAAGTAAGCCCAGATTTGGAATTGTTATATACGACTTGTGAACAAAAAACTCAAGTGTTCTGTTCAATTATCAGCCGTTCAGCTGCTACTAATTATTGATGCTATTGTCATGCATGAAAGTTTGTCACTCAAGAGGGCAAGTCTGTGGTTTCTCAACCATTTTCAAAAGTAAGCACAGATTTGGAATCGTTATATACGACTTGTGAACAAAAAAACTCAAGTGTTCTGTTCATTTATCAGCCGTTCAGCTGCTACTAATTATTGATGCTATTGTCATGCGTGAAAGTTTGTCACTCAAGAGGGCAAGTCTGTAATTTCTCAACCATTTTCAAAAGTAAGCACAGATTTGGAATCGTTATATACAACTTGTGAACAAAAAAACTCAAGGTGTCTGTGCAATTCTCAAGATTACAGGTGCTACAGTGCAAAAACTATATATTGCAATGTTTAAACCTTTCTACCCAAAAAAATAATGTTTCAAATACTCGGAAAATATATATATATGAACAAAAAACTCAAGTCTTCTGTTCAATTCTCAGCCGTTCAGCTGCTACTGATTATTGATGCTATTGCTATGCGTGAAAGTTTGTCACTCAAGAGGGTAAGTCTCTGGTTTCTCAACCATTTTCAAAAGAAAGCATATATTTGGAATCGTTATATACGACTTGTGAACAAAAAAACTCAAGGGTTCTGTTCAATTATCAGCCGTTCAGCTGCTACTAATTATTGATGCTATTGTCATGCACAAAAGTTTGTCACTCAAGAGGGAAAGTCTGTGGTTTCTCAACCATTTTCAAAAGTAAGCACAGATTTGGAATCGTTATATACAACTTGTGAACAAAAAAACTCAAGTGTTCTGTTCAATTATCAGCCGTTCAGCTGCTACTAATTATTGATGCTATTGTCATGTGCAAAAGTTTGTCACTCAAGAGGGAAAGTCTGTGGTTTCCCAACCATTTTCAAAAGTAAGCACAGATTTGGAATCGCTATATACGACTTGTGAACAAAAAAACACAAGTTTTCTGTGCAATTCTCAAGATTACAGGAGCTACAGTGGAAAAACTGTATATTGCGATTTTCAAGTCTTTCTACCCAAAAAAGTAATGTTTCAATTGCTCAAAAACCGGGTCTACCCCTCCAGATCTTCCTAAAATAGCATTACCTTTCAGGAAAAAAAAAAGTTTGTCCAAATCCGTTGAGAATTCGCCCGGGGCCAGCATTTCCAGATATACGTATATACGCATGAGGACAAAAGTTGAGTAACCTCTATAGACCGCGGAGCGGCCCTTCGGGCCGCTCCGCGGTCAAAAATTCACAAAAATATGTTAGTTTGCTAATATTTTTGCATTGTATTTCTGATTTTCGAGTCTTTTCTTTTCGTTATATTTTTAAATAAGTTTATTTTTTATCAATTATTTATTTTTTTTGTCCAATAATATCTTAATATATAACTATATATAACCAACAATATTAAATTTTTGACCGCGGAGCGGCCCGAAGGGCCGCTCCGCGGTCTATAGAGGTTACTAAACTTTTGTCCTCATATTTGGGCTGGCGCGAACGGAGCTTTAGCGAAGTGTCAGCGCCCAGCCCCTCTTTTCGACCCAGGTGTACGTTTTTGGAATTATTGCTAGATCTTAAAATTGATAAGGGTCCTGCTCCTCACAGAAGAATCCAATCGATATTATTATTTTTGCATTGGAAAGAGCATCATCCAATTGACCAAAACTCGCGAGAAATCGCCAAAAAGTTGCAGCAATGATTAAAAAATCTTTCAAAACCATTTGTCCGAACTCCTCCTCCTCCTCCTCCTCCTCCTCCTCCTCCTCCTTCTCCGCATCTATTCAATGGACGATAGTAGGTATTTAATCGGCCTGTACTAAAGGCATCAATCGGCAAGGTCCAATGGTAATTACATGTAATTAGTATAGGTTAATCATGTACAGTGATACATGCGGCTGAATGGTCAAGTGGCTTGTTCGTCTTACTTGGACAAGTGAGGGCTGGGTTCGAACCTAATTCTATGCAGAACTTTTTGCTTTTTACATACAAAAGTGGATAAAACATGTGATACCATCGGCAAGCAAAAATTATTTATTTCCTCATAAATTCTTTTTTAGCAAACTTTTATTTTTTTTTTAAACCATAATTCAATTATTAATTTGCTTATTATTAATCAATTCAATTAAATTCAAATAATTTCAATATACAATTTGTATTTATTATACATTATATACTATATTAAAAGTGGAAGAAATATCTGGTACCATCGGCAAGCCAAATGTGGCTCTCTTTTCTCTAAAAATTGCAATTGCCTCGAGTAAAAAGTCAAAGAAATACATCTACTACTAGTGGAATCTGCTGAGCCACCTGCATTTTGTTTCAGCGCGCATTGGAAAGAGCCTCTGAATTGCGCGCTGAAACAAAATGCAATTGTCTTTGAAGCAGATTCCACTAGTAGTAGATGTATTTCTTTGACTTTTTACTCGAGGCAATTGCAATTTTTAGAGAAAAGAGAGCCACATTTGGCTTGCCGATGGTACCAGATATAACACATAAGTATGCTTCGGCTTTATCTCTAGTTCTCTGTGGTGCAAGCTACATGGCCTGGACAGACTGGTTCTACCTGAATATCTTGGGGCAACAATCTGCCAAACAAGCGCCTGCACCAACTCCTTTTACTCTTTTCAGCAGAACTAAACTGTATTTATCGATTTTGCTGCTCCCCTTTTGCACTTGTTTAGGGTGGGCAAGGTGAATGAGGCAACTCGATTATGGAAGGCTAAAAAATGAGCTAACGCAAGGATTGTCTCTGTGAATTTGCATGCATGCAGTTTTTAATGGTGCTGCATTTAATTAGTTGCCATTAAACGTGACACAATCAAATAGCAATTTTTCAAAACTGTCCTAGTCGCCAATTGATCTTTTTCAAACCGTCTCAGCATCACCATACTAACCCTATCTAAGCCTTATTCTAAGCCTAAGCCTCAGCATAAGCCTTAACAATACCCTTAGCGTTTGTTGCTTTAGACTAAGCATAAACCTTTTGGAAAATAAGGTGATTTAGGGCAAGTGGCCGATCCTATTATAGAATTGCTAGAAATTTTCCGGATCATTCGGGTAGACCCTTCGCATTGGCGAAAGTTATAGAAAATATTGAAATAAACTATGAACAGCCCAACATTTCCCACTTCAGCTAATGCGGTAGTTTGTGGAGTAGTTTTTCAGTCCCATTAGTTTAAGTCCAAGTTAAGTCCAATTCTTAGTAGGTTCAAAATTCTTCACTGTTACAAGCCACTGAAATGCGCAGTTTGGAGAAATCTTAACCTCACCTAGCAAGGTTTCAAGATTGACATTAAACAGTGGAAAGACATCATTAAGCCAGCTCTGGCTCCTCTGCAAATTGCGAGAAAATCTTTCGCCTTTTACTAAAGATTTCCGTGCAGAGGAGCTACATGAGTACTTTACTCCATTTTGGAGCCCTCATTATGATGAAGGCAAAATACATTGAAAGCAATAAATGACTACGCTTTTTGTAGTTTATGGATTTAGTTACCCTTAAATAGGTATCGATACAAGACATTTTTCACTTCAGATCATGCGAGGTATTCTTACATTTTTATACGATACTGAAACGCGCAGTTTGGAGAAAACTTATCCTCGCCTAGCAAGGTTTCAAGATTGACATTCAACAGTGGAAAGACATCATTAAGTCAGCTCTGGCTCCTCTGCAAATTGCGACAAAATCTTTCGCCTTTTACTAAAGATTAGTGAGCAAGGAGGTGGCATAGGAGCGAAGATACAAAGAGCTGGCTGAGGATAGCCTCCCTGCTCTGCAGCTGTTTGGCGATTGCTGAAAAGGGAGGCTGAAAGAGGCAAGATTTTGAAGAATTGGAAGATTTTGACTGTGCCAGTGGCCAATATTGGATTGGACAGCTCTGGCTCCGAAGCGCTCCGGTCACCGTCTCGTTCACTTTTTGGCCTTATGCAATGCGGAAAGGCCCCTGCGTAATAGACCGCATGATTTGTTGTCAAGAAAATAGTTCTAAGCAGCCAGGGAAAAAACTATTGACAACAAAAAATTTGTTGTCAATAGTTTTTTCCCTGGCTGCTTAGACTCACAGTTCATGGCAGTTCATTGGAAAAGCTACGAGAAATAAGGAAACGATATTTGTTTCAATTGATACTGTTTGTGAAATTCGCCAAAAATTATATTGGCCTCTGTTCGTTTTTCTAATAAAACATGTGTTAATGTTGTTGTAAAAAGGTTGTGCTTTGTTGCGAAAACCACTTTTTAGCTGTTTTCTCTGGAATATAAACCTTTTAAATTCATTTTTTTTCCAAATAAATATAAACTTCTAAATATAAATCTCATATAATCAATACTATCTGCCAACTCTGTCCTCCTATCTGCCGCTGGCATTAGAATGATTGGGAAGCTCTGCCAGCTCATCTGCTCCGTCTGTTATGGCAACCTAGCGCGTCTTTACCGGATTGCTTCAGCCTTTATTCTCTTCTTCACCGATCCTATCAAACTTTTATATTCCATTAAACTGGCTTTTAAAACTATTTTTCTGAAGCAACGAGAAAAAAAGAGTGAAATATTAGAGGCAAGCATTTTGAAACTTTTGAAACTAAAGCATTCTCATGTCTTGTTTTTTTGCCTGTTTAATATTGGATTAGCAAAACGAATACTGGAATCTTAGCCATTTTTGTATACAGAATACAAGTAATTAAGAGCTATGGCGGAGGACCGGAAAAGCTTACTGCCACTAGTTTCACAGCAGTTCCAGGATCTGACGCCCATTCATGGCTTTGCTTTCCTCAATCGACGCAACCGAAAGCTGGAGAACCTATTTTGGTGCTTTTCGTGATTACCCATTTGCTCAGTGCACAAATAGTTAGCCTGCAGGGGGCTCATTCTTGTTGGCTTTCTTGGCGTCACCGTTCGGGATGCGATAAAGCTGGTTAGGTCACTAATCGATGCAAAAAAACTATAAAGCGAATTTTAATGAAGGTATTTGTTTAGTTTAAAATGTTGAAAAAGGAGGCTTCTTTTTGTCATTGGCGAGGTTCGCCTGCCATCAGTTGCACTGATTGTTGCTCATTTCCAATGCTCAGGACAGATGATGGCAGATATTAGCTGGTGGATGCCTTGCAGACGCAGCAGTACAAGGCAGGGCCCAGGGCAACCTATGTCGATATGGTCATGGAGCCTGTCCCCTTTCCATCCATCAACTTCTGCTTCTTCTTTCTCCCTTCTTCGCCCTGGAATCTCTGGATAGACCGGGGGCAACCGGCCGGAGGGCTGAGGGAGGAGGAGAGAGACTTGCCGCCCGCTGCCCATCTCCCCGGCCTCCTCGCCCAGTATGCGACGAAGAGGGCTCTAATGGTCCGCCCTTGCCTTTCCGCCCTCTAATGGCCAGGCCAATCCATGATGAAAGCTGTTGAGGAGAATGGGACGCAGGATGGGCTGCTGCTGTCGTTGGGATTGTACACGCTGGGCAAAGCCACCAGTTTGGAAGAGGAGCCAATTAACACCAAGGTCAAATCGGAAAACGAGCGCCTCCGCTACTTCCAGGATTGGATGCGCCAGCTAAGCATGTCCATGCTGGTGCTTCTTTCTGCCTTTTCTCCACTGCACCTTCTAGGCTGCCTTCGGGTGCAGGATTTGCGAGAGTTCACGATGACAGCGCTGTTCAACAAACTCCAAATGTACATCGAACGAATGCAGTACACACCCTTCAGGGCTGACATGAGGAGGGTCACCAACGCCCGTCTCGTGCGTATTAACCGGTTTCCTAAACTCTTTCTTGACCAAAATACTTTAATACTAGGCCTTGATAGCACACCAAATTAAAGTTAGAGGGGAGGAGCATAATTTGTTTGGAGAGCCGGAATTTGTATGCAGCTGCGAGAATTTGACACTATGGTTACAAACAAAGGTGAGCATATCAGAGTAATGGTCCTATTCAACGACGTCAAAGTGCCCTATACGTAAAATGTTCACTTTTGAAGCTATATCAGGATAACTTTTTGTACATGGCAGGGATTTTTCCCATACAGTCTTGTCGCTGAAATTTGGAAAGGAAGACCAGGAGCTGTGGGACCGGGATCTCGATGAAATTCGTCTTGGAGTTGAGGCAAAAATCACCATTATTCCAAATGGAATTTACCACTCCATGGCAAAAGGTTGGGCTTATGACCAGAATCCCCCCCCCCCAAGCATTCTACCGGCCAACCAAACCCGTTTTTCAACAACCCAAAACCAACCAACAGTTTTGCCCCCCCCCCCCCCTCAAAGGTTTTGCCCCCCCCCCCCAAATTTTTTACTAGGCTATGCTATTATTTACTAGGTATACTGATTCTAAAAAGGCTT
Organism: Ptycholaimellus sp. GST1_10; assembly: GCA_030248095.1. NCBI lineage: Eukaryota > Metazoa > Nematoda > Chromadorea > Chromadorida > Chromadoridae > Ptycholaimellus > Ptycholaimellus sp. GST1_10. The sequence continues at coordinate 21,353 of JASANA010004245.1, forward strand.
AGGCTTAGTCAAACGAATTTGTATAGTGGCAATTGCGTAGGCTTCGCTTGCGAAGCCTTAAAGCTGAATGCAAACTAGACCAGCAACTGCGTAGGCTTCGCTTGCGAAGCCTTAAAGCTGGACTCAAAAAAAACTTGGGGGGGGGGATTCTGGTCATCAATCAAGGGATTTTGGCATTTGGGGGGGGGGGGGGGATAATGGTCACCGAAATCGATGACCAGGATCCCCCCCCCAAGTGCAAAAACACCAAAAATCGCCTTGAAAGCATGACCATACGTGCATGACATGCACCATAGATAAAAGAGCTACTAGCTTTCATAATATAGATGGTAAAACAAGCGATTCTGAGTCAAAATGACTTGATTCGGCTATTTTGATGGTTTTATTATGTTAAATGTGCTAGGGTATATTTATGAATGAAACATTGGGGGAATGATTTGTAATATTTCGAACTATCAACGAAAAGCATAGTGAAAGCCAACAAATGTGCATTCATTAAACTGAGTTTAAATATGTTTACATAAGCAAAACTTGTCAGTGAAGTTTTGCCAGTTCCCAGCTCATCTGTAGCAACCTTTGGAGGTGATTGAGCTGAGCAGCCAGTGTAGCTAGTAGGTATGCGGCAGGCTGAGGGTTAGGCTGGCTGCATGGAGGTGTATTTAATATGGAGCGATCACTCTTTAACATGGGAACGGGGGCTAAAATGCGAAACTCCAAAAGTTATAACACAGGGGGTCGAAAGTGACCTTTTGTTAATGGCTGCTGTGCGTCGAAGAAATAAGCTACAGAGACGTTCTTGGGCTTAAAAAAATGCAAAGGAATAGAATTGTACAGCTGTGAAGTCCGTTTTGAAAATAAACAGCCCTGTGAATAGCTATAGTTCAAAATCTGGCCTGGCATCAAATATTACGATTTCAGCTGCATTGATGCCCACTCAAGTGCCTGATATTTCTTTTAAATACAACTTACTAAGGGTCAGAAACCAATTTAACACAACAATAGTTCAGTTATAATGGTCGTCATAATCAATTGGCCCAGTTAACAAATGACCTGATGTTTCAATTATAAATAATTACCTTTTACGACACAGGGGAGTTTTGAATATTACTTTATAACGTGCAGGTATATAAAGTGATTGCTCAATATATAGAGCTCGCTGCTGGCTGGCTGCGGCGGGCTGGCTGGCCCCCGACGGCTCATCCTCCTCCTCTTCTCCCTAGCTATCTGCTTCTGGTGCTAAGCAGCCAGGAGGTCAGGACACGTCCACTGCTTTGTCAGCCCGTTTTTGCTCATTTGTTTGAATTCCTCCCGGGAGAGGTCGATGCAGTCGATGTGGTAAAGGCGGCCACAGCCTGGGCGGACAAGACGTCCCATGCATAAAGCACTTTTTCCCCGCCCACCTTTGGAATCCAGAACTGACTCACCACATAGACTATGATAGACATTATCATAGCCAGTCTATGAAAATGAATTCACTTCCTTAGAATCAAAAAAATGAATAAGTGAAATATTTGACATGTGAGTACAATCACCGAAACCCGCGGACCAGTTCAGGCGCCTTAGCAAATCTCCTTCAAACGCTAGGTTAAAACTGACTGCAGATCTGAACGAATTAGATTCTTCGCCAGTTTTGAGAAAAAACAGGGCTCAAAAAGTTGAAAAAATGACATAGAACTAGTCGACAACAAAAAGGCACTTCAGAACATGTAAAATAGCCGAATCAGGGCCTCCACTTTTAAAATGCTTGTTTTACCATCTATGATAATATACAATGAATTCATTTATCTATGCATGCACTGTATACTTACTTGGGGGGGGATAATTACGTGGGGGGGGATACTTACGTGGGGGGGGGGGTAGAATTTTGAGGGGGGGGTAGAAGCCTTGGGGGGGGGAATTCTGGTCATTAGCCAAAGGTTGCCCTTCCGGCTCAGCTATAGCTCTTTCAACATGGAAAATGTGCAATGATTAATAATTATGCTAAATTGGGCTGGAAGTCTAATGCTCTTCTACAAGGCCTCTCAATCCTCTCACAATCTGCCTCTTTGCTAGCAATGCATGCCTTTTGAAAATGTACGTTGTCATTTTAACGTTTTCGACACAAATATTTACTATAGGTTGGGTTTTTGGCGAAAAAGGGGGAGGGGAATTGGTCCTACACAAAATGTTTGTTTTTAGCGTGGGTCCTTGTATGTGCGCTTTTCAGACGTAAACGGATTAGCAAAATGCTCGACCACCTATGCCCTGAGTGAATGCTATAAAAGATGTCGCCTGGAACTTATAAAAGTTATTATTCAGCTTTCACTCTTGCTTGATTCAATCCATTGGGCTGGCATGTGGAAGTTGACCGACAGCCATTACCGAGCCCGTCTTTTTGACCCAGGTGTATGTTTTGGGTTATTGCTAGATCTTAATTTTGATAAGTCTGTTGCTCATCACAGAAAGCGCCAATCGTTATGTTTCTTTTTCTATTAGCAAGAGCAACATCAAATTGACAGCGGAGCTTCAGCAAAATGTCAGCATGGAAACATGATTTAACAGGTCCTAGGGCGCGACAGCGCCCTAGTTATGAATGGGTGATCGAGTTTTTGCATGGTTGCGTGTCACCGAATTGATTGGAAGACTGGTAGATTGAACCCTAGGACATATATACATCAATCGAAAGCTCACAGTCTGCTCCAGATGACAAAATTATTGAAATTTTGATTTAGGCCTCTGAATTTTAATAAATAACTAAAATATAACTGAAATATATCAAAAAGGGAAACTGCGCAGATTTTTATAAACTGATGCTCAGGTTAGCTTCAATCCGAAAGGGAAACTGCGCAGATTTTTATGAACTGATGGTCAGGTTAGCTTGCATGCAATAGGTTTTTAATAGCTGTTTGTTTTAACTATGGCGCAGTGGCGCTTTTTAAGTCCATTTTTTAAATGTTTGAAACTTTGTTCATGTGGCAAGTAAATATGTTTTCCACATGGCCAAGATCTAGACAAGACTAAAATGCTACAACATGAGCAGCTTATGAATTGTCAATCATCAAAAAGAACTAGACTAGGTGTGTCAAATCGAGACAAATTTTGATTTAAATTTAAATCTATTTTGAGTTAAAATTTTAACAGGTTCATCTACAAAATCCACTAATCATTCATAAGCAGGCGGCAATTTTGGCATAAAGGGGACAAAAATTAGTGAAATATAAAATAGAAAATATAACTAGTGAAAAAATATGTTCAACTGTAATTTAATGCTTTGAAGTTAAATTGAACAAGTTTTTCTAGATTTATGGGCATGATGATAAAATTATAAATTGACTAAATAAATCAGAACCAAATAAAAACAAATAAAATAGAAATTTAATCATAATTAGCTAAGGTGAAGTTAAATTTTGCAGGCATTCGAGATATGACCAATTTTTATTATTTTAATCTGAATCAAGCTTCAATTTTGACGTGTTTTAATTCTGTAACAGGCTTACAATAATAATTTAGTAAAGTTCAGAAATAACTTATCATTTAAGCCAAAACTAAAGGCGAAACTAAAACTGGAATAATCTAGGTAAAAGAATTCCTGCCATAAATTGCCGCCTGCTTATGCATTATCAGTGGATTTTGTAGATGAACCTGTCAAAATTTTAACTCAAAATAGATTTAAATTTAAATCAAAATTTGTCTCGATTTGGCACACCTAGTCTAGTTCTTTTTGGTGATTGACAATTCATAAGCTGCTCATGCTGTAGCATTTTAGTCTTGTTATAATATCCATGGGGTCAGCGCCCAGCCCCTCGTTTTGACACATGCATACGTTTTCAGGGTTTATGCTAGATCTTAAAACATGGCTAAAATGCTACAGCATGAGAAGTTATGAATTTTCAAACATCAAAAAGAACTAGACAAGGTGTAACAAAATCATGATAAATTTTGATTAAAATTATAATCCGTTTTGGGTAAACGGGAGAATATCAGAAATGACAGGGTGACAGTTCTTTGCCGGACCTTTTACTCTCACCAAGTACACACTATACCAATCCAGGTCTTTGTTGGGAATTTTGACCCAGGACTTTGCCGGGAAAAATGCAATTTTGTGGTCCAGCAAAGTCCCGTTTGGGTAACTCTCAAAAAACCCAGGACTTTGCCGGACTTTTGTAAAAAGTCCCAGCAAAGTCACGCATGGGTAAACCAACTGATTTCCCAGGTATGATGGAGTATAGTTAGTTTATACCGAGTTCGTCATGCTACTAGTTAGTCTATACCGATATATAGGGCATAGCCAGCACAAGAAATAAAAGGCTCGTTATTTTGACTGTGGCAGTATCAGACATAGTGAGTCTGGTGTCAGTTCTTTGCCGGACTTTTCACATTGCCGGACATTTTGTTTTTGACTTGTAGTTTTCGTAGCGACCGATAGGGAGCTACTACGGCTACCACCATAAGTCGTGGAGTACCAAGGACTGACAATAGTACCAGGAGTAGGGCGTAGCCGGCGCAAGAACTTCAGAAAAATGGAAAAAACGAAATGTCCGGCAAAGTGTGTTGTCCGGCAAAGTACTGGAGGGGTTAGTCTATACCGAGTTCGTCATGCTACTAGTTAGTCTAAACCGCTATATAAAGCATAGCTAACACTTAAGGCTCTAGGACATTGCAGGACAAAAAAATCCCAAGTCCGGCAAAGTCCCAGATGGGTAACCCTCAAAAAACCTGGGGCTTTGCCGGACTCTACACTTTTGGTCTGGCAAAGTGCACGTGGGCAAAGCAAAAGTCCGGCAATGTCCAAACTTTTGGTAAAAGTCCGGCAATGTACCGGAGGGAATGACAGTGCCACCTATCGCCATGGGTTTTCTTGTGAAGGTAGTTGGTGGTTAGTGTAGGGTGCAAGGCATATTCTTTTGCCCAGACGCAGCTTCATTTTCTTGAAATAGGTCAACGAAAAAGGCAGGTAGGCAGGCAGAAAACTTAGTGAGTTTTTGGTAAAAAATTTGAAAAATCTTACAAAGTTTTATGAGAAGTCGCAATTTAAAAGTTTGCAAAAGGGGCGCTATAACATGGGGCAAAAGCAACGAAAAATTGTTCTTGAAATGAGATTTTAATGTCCTAAATCGAAACTCCTGGCTCAAATACACTCAAAAATGCAAATTAGATGCCGGAAACAAAAAAATCATATTTCTGTCCAAGCTTTTTTAAGTGCAAGCATTAAAAAGAGACCAGCCAAGAGAAAAAACACTGAATTGAAGATTCATAATTTCAGTAATTCCATCCACTTTGTACAGCCAAAGACTTCTTGCCAATTAAATTGAAAAATGTAAATTGTGACGAATTCCCAAAATCTATGTCCTTAGGGTCATTACGTTTACCTTTAATCAAATCCAATCCAATTTCAGATCTCAACTTTTATATAAAGGGCCAAAACTCAAATTTCTGGAAGCACCATGTCAGCCTCTATAATGATGTTGAGTTTTAGCCCCAGACCCTCTATACTGATGGGCTTGGCTCCTCGCTTGTGACCAGTGTTGCCGTTTTTTTATTCCATAATGTGTACATTACAGAATCTTATACAATCCATATAATGTATAGTATTGTATAATTGGCTGATTGTAATGTGAATGTATGTATAATTTTTGAGAGGCCAAAATATGCCTTAATTATGCCATAACTGGGCCTGTTATGGCATAACTGGGCTTGATATGGGCTAGTTATGGGATATCTATGCTCCAGTTTGCATTGTGGGATTTTGCCATGCAACCAATGCATAGATTGCAGAGGTGCAGCAAAGGCTTCAGCTTCTCTGTGCTGTTCGCCATGCAACCAATGCATAGATTGCAGAGGTGCAGCAAAGGCTCCAGCTTCTCTGTGCTGTTCGCCATGCAACCAATGCATAGATTGCAGAGGTGCAGCAAAGGCTCCAGCTTACTCTGTGCTGTTCGCCATGCAACCAATGCATAGATTGGTCATGCCGATTTGGCGTTACGCCGATTCGGCGTTACGCCGACTCAGCGTTACGCCGATTCGGCGTTACGCCATTTCGGCGTTACACCGTTTCAGCATTATGCCATTTAGGCGTTATGCCATTTCGGCGTTACGCCGCATAGATTGCAGAGGTGCAGCAAAGGCTTCGGCTTCTCTGTGCTGTTCGTCATGCAACCAATGCATAGATTGCAGAGGTGCAGCAAAGGCTCCAGCTTCTCTGTGCTGTTCGCCATGCAACCAATGCATAGATTGCAGAGGTGCAGCAAAGGCTCCAGCTTCTCTGTGCTGTTCGCCATGCAACCAATGCATAGATTGCAGAGGTGCAGCAAAGGCTCCAGCTTCTCTGTGCTGTTGGCGTTACGCCGATTCGGCGTTACGCCAATTTGGCATTACGCAGATTCGGCGTTACGCTGATTCGGCGTTACGCCGATTCGGCGTTACGCCATTTCAGCGTTACGCCATTTAGGCATTACGCCATTTCGGCGTTATGCCGCATAGATTGCAGAGGTGCAGCAAAGGCTTCGGCTTCTCTGTGCTGTTCGCCATGCAACCAATGCATAGATTGCAGAGGTGCAGCAAAGGCTCCAGCTTCTCTGTGCTGTTCGCCATGCAACCAATGCATAGATTGCAGAGGTGCAGCAAAGGCTCCAGCTTCTCTGTGCTGTTGGCGTTACGCCGATTTGGCGTTACGCCGATTCGGTGTTATGCCGATTCGGCGTTACGCCATTTCGGCGTTACGCCGTTTAGGCATTACGCCATTTCGGCGTTATGCCACATAGATTGCAGAGGTGCAGCAAAAGCTTCAGCTTCTCTGTGCTGTTCGCCATGCAACTAATGCATAGATTGCAAAGGTGCAGCAAAGGCTCCAGCTTCTCTGTGCTGTTCGCCATGCAACCAATGCATAGATTGCAGAGGTGCAGCAAAGGCTCCAGCTTACTCTGTGCTGTTCGCCATGCAACTAATGCATAGATTGCAGAGGTGCAGCAAAGGCTCCAGCTTCTCTGTGCTGTTCGCCATGCAACCAATGCATAGATTGCAGAGGTGCAGCAAAGGCTCCAGCTTCTCTGTGCTGTTGGCGTTACGCCGATTCGGCGTTACGCCAATTTGGCATTACGCAGATTCGGCGTTACGCTGATTCGGCGTTACGCCGATTCGGCGTTACGCCATTTCAGCGTTACGCCATTTAGGCATTACGCCATTTCGGCGTTATGCCGCATAGATTGCAGAGGTGCAGCAAAGGCTTCGGCTTCTCTGTGCTGTTCGCCATGCAACCAATGCATAGATTGCAGAGGTGCAGCAAAGGCTCCAGCTTCTCTGTGCTGTTCGCCATGCAACCAATGCATAGATTGCAGAGGTGCAGCAAAGGCTCCAGCTTCTCTGTGCTGTTGGCGTTACGCCGATTTGGCGTTACGCCGATTCGGCGTTATGCCGATTCGGCGTTACGCCATTTCGGCGTTACGCCGTTTAGGCATTACGCCATTTTGGCGTTATGCCACATAGATTGCAGAGGTGCAGCAAAAGCTTCAGCTTCTCTGTGCTGTTCGCCATGCAACTAATGCATAGATTGCAAAGGTGCAGCAAAGGCTCCAGCTTCTCTGTGCTGTTCGCCATGCAACCAATGCATAGATTGCAGAGGTGCAGCAAAGGCTCCAGCTTACTCTGTGCTGTTCGCCATGCAACTAATGCATAGATTGCAGAGGTGCAGCAAAGGCTCCAGCTTACTCTGTGCTGTTCGCCATGCAACCAATGCATAGATTGCAGAGGTGCAGCAAAGGCTCCAGCTTCTCTGTGCTGTTCGCCATGCAACCAATGCATAGATTGCAGAGGTGCAGCAAAGGCTCCAGCTTACTCTGTGCTGTTCGCCATGCAACCAATGCATAGATTGCAGAGGTGCAGCAAAGGCTCCAGCTTCTCTGTGCTGTTCGCCGTTTGGTTTAGTGTAAAAAAATGGTTATTCTCAATGTATAATAGACAATAATACAATATCCCATATTGTATAACCCATAATATTGTATGTATAACGGGACTTATACCATATTCTAATGTGAATGTATGTATATTTTTCGGGACCCCTGTATTGTAATGTGAATGTATGTATAATTTTTGAAAAAAACGGCAACACTGCTTGTGACAAAGGGTTCAGGGTTGCAAGTGAGATTGGGTTGTCAGAGCCTCTGCGGCTGCACAGCTTTCAGCACCCTGCATGTGCGCGAGCCCGGAGACCCCGCAGAAGTCTGCAGCCCTTCCCTCTACTACAACAACCAGAGCCCTCGCTGCCTTACCGCAGAATGTTGCTCTCAGATCATACCACCTATTGAGACGCACGCAAGGTTCAGTGGATTCCATGGACAATTGCAGACGCTGAAGATAAAAATTGCACGGATCGTTGCCTCCCGCTATGCGAGCAGCGCAAATATAGTATCCGCCCAAACATACCTCTGGAACTTCCGGAGCACATCCGAGGACTAAATGCTACTTTCATGAACGTCAAGCTGTTTCTCAAGCAAGGCGTCTATCCGCATGTCAGGGTTGCTGGCTCATTGTTTTTTGCCAGCGGAAAGATATTGTCTGCCGGCAGGAGATAAGTAGCTATACCTGGGAAAATTTCCTGGGCGATATTGGCGGTTAGCCCTTGCCGTTTTCAATACTTTAGCTGAAGGCTTGTTTTAGCCATTTAATCTTTGGCTATGCTAAATTTTCCAACCAATTGCAAAAAAGTATATTGAGCATTACCATAAATTTCAGGCACCATTGGCCTCTGGGTAGGCGCGGTAAGAAACTGCTTTTTAAAATAATTATTGGATGCTAAAAGACTGCTGATGCTGCAGAGTTTCATAGGCCTTATTCACGTGGCAACATTCTTGCTCAAGTTCTGCTCGGTCTGTGCGCAGAAGTATTGCTGCGAAAAGGCTAAAACGAAAGTCTCAGTGTAGTAACAGACCTTTACAATTCAATCCTCATGCTAATGCTTGATCCGCGAATTATGTGCTTGAACTCTTGCTTCTGTGTGATAGAATATCACAGTGTAGTATATATAATATTACAAGAATATCACAGTATGCTTACATGCACATCCTCATGCGTGGATAGAAGGACACCGTGATATGATATAAATATTTTGCTAATATGAGCGAATCTACTCTTGGGAAAGCTGCAATTAGTTGTGTTACTCAATAAGAGTAGATTCGCTCATATTTATTTTTTGTTTGATCGTACTTTTGAAACATATTATACTTCGATGAGCGTTTTCTTATGGATAAAATTGGCGCCTACAACATTTTCCAAAAAAGATCCGTCTATCTAATTGTAACAAGACGATTTTGCTAAATCTACACATTTAATAAAACATACTTGCTATTTGACAGCGCCCTGTTTTCCACCAATATTTCAAGTAAACATTTCCTTAAAGGCACAGTGCCAAAAAATGCAGTGTCTCGAAATTCTGTTTTCTAGCGCTGATTGGAATGATGGTTGTTGAACTAAGGGGCAAGGATAATTGTCTTACCCCAATCGCCCCCTGAAACTTATCTACACAACTTCGAAATTGCTAATTTTATTCGTCAGAAATAAGAATCTAACCAATCAAATAAGAGAAGTATTTGATTGTTGTAAAGAAAAAAGAGTGAAAGATCGTATAACTGGGTAAGAATGGGTCAGGTGTCAAAACGAATCTGGCTCATTATACAGTTGAAAAGCTGGCTGGAATCCGGGGTAGAGACCAATGTGAACATGAAAAATTCGTGGGAATGTTTCCCAAGGTGTAACAAGAGCAAAACACAATTTTCACCATACGCAGGCAATTCATTTGACTAAACTTAAGCTCTTTTATTGATCAAACCTTTCACTTAGACCAGGCTATAGAAGTAATTGCATCGAAACATCGACCTTCTGAGTAGGTCAGGATGTAGGAAGCCAGCACTTTTTGGGCTGCGCGCTTTTTTGCGCTGCAATTTTCTCAAGTTTTGAGGCGCCAAAATTTCAATCTCCACATATCTCACCTATTTTAGCTTAGCAAGCTTTAGCACAGCATTCCTCGATTTTTGGTGAATTTTTTTCTTACCCAATTTTGCAATGCCTATGTTTTAACGTGTGAATTTTCTGATTTTTTTTCTCAAAAAGTTTGGTCAAAACTGCAGAAACTAAATATGCTTGCCTCACTAACTTTATGCCCTGTACCTACAAAAAAAATATGAGCTCGATTGAAGGTGGTGCATTTTTTGGCATTGTGCCTTTAAACTTACCTCCACTTGCCGATTGGCACCAGTTGCATGGGTATGCCAAATCGTATGCAGCTTTATGCATAAATATCCTAGCAAGAATCATGTTGAAACTCCAAAATAAATTCCGCCATTCGTGACCTCTAGACAGGAGCAGAGAGCAGTGCTTCCCAGCACCGCGCAGAGAGGCCTATTGCCAGACAAACAGAAGCAGATGAATAATCATGCTAGTAGAGCGATCGCAGGCTGGCAGCCGCCGCATGGGCCAGCAGGAGCTTGGCCGCCTGCTTCGTCTCCAGGTGCAAGCGAGCGTCGGCGATGAAGTCTCTGGCCACTCGCCCTGCCTCCCCTTCCAGCAGATTCAGCAGCCTGAGGGCGGAGGGGCTGCTAAGGGGGAGGTTTAGGGAGGGAAGGGTCAGGAACTTGATAGCGCTGGCGAAGTCCTCCTCCTCGTAGATGTAGTAGCGGGCGCGGGAGAGGATGCCGTAGGCGTCCAGAGACTCGGGGTCTAGCTGCTCGTCCCGCTTGTAGGCCTTGCGCAGGTCCAGCGTGAATAGAGCCTGGAAGAAGACGGCTACTCAAGTGACTGATGTTTCGGCAAATTATTATTGAGAAATGGGCAGGCTAAAATTTTAATGATAGAAGTCATGATGGAGCTCATGAATTTTTCTAGTTTAGCTGCCAACAATCATGCTCCAGACGACTGTAAAAGTAAAAACCTGAAGATAGGAGAAGAAGTAGGTCCAGAGACTGCCGCCGTCCTCCCGATCAAGGCAACGCGGCGGGCCAGTTTGCGAACCTCAGAAGACATCACCTCTTCAGGAACAAGCTGACGGAGGGGAGTAAAAGAACCTTTGCAAAGCGTTCCTTGAGGTCCTCCTCAGTGTAGACGCCGTTCTGCAGGGCTTCTGCATTCAGCGTCTGTGCCACCGTGCTCACGAATGCATCCGACGCACTCGCCTCCTTGATTGCCGCCAGCTGCAATTCACAAGCCTCAATCACTCAAAGGCCTGAATGAGTCTGAAAACTGCGCCCTCAATTGATGTTCCACTAGACAGCAAGGAGTTTAGTCGATGCTGCAACTGATAGACATCCCAGCTGATGTTTTAAGCATTATTCATAGCCTTCATGTTCAAAATTACGTCAATTTGTTTTCGACAATCTGTCACTTTTTCAACTTTGAAATTTCCTGAACCTCACTGGCGAGGGGCTTGCGGCGCGCCTCCATGTCCAGGCCGGATTGGCGCCCATGAACCACGCTCTCCAGCAGGTTCTGGCAGGCCAGCCACAGCTCCTTGGCGCGTCGATTCTCTGCGTCCTGCACCACAACCTCTTTTCCTCCCATTCAAAAGCTGGGGGGACTGTGACCTGGAGAACTCTGGAGTCCAGGGCAGCCTCGATGCCCTGTAGACGGGCGAGGGAGGTGGCCAGCTGGGCATAGAAGGCCTCCCGCTCTGTCTCTACGACTGCGGCTAGCTCTTGCTTCTTCTCCTCGCTAAAGCGCTCCTGCTGCACTCGCAACACC
>JASANA010004247.1:0-80000 GCA_030248095.1 Ptycholaimellus sp. GST1_10
AAAATTGGGAACCCCATCGTTGTTCATGGCGAGGCTGGGGGTGATGCCGTGGGGGAAGTGGTGGGAAGGGGCAGATGTGCTCAATCCGGCTGATGGCGGCGTAGAACTTGTCCCGCACGCTCCTTCCAGATGTACTGTGACCAAGTGAGCTTTGCGCCTCATTACCCGGGGGAAGGGATTGGAGGAACCTTGGCGTAGGGCGGGTCGATGGGACGAATGAAGCGGGGGAGGAACATCACGAAGTGCGTCAGCTTCGGGGCGCTGTGCTCCATCCCCCACTGCACCACCAGCAGCGACTGCATTGACTGTCTTTGCCTTACCCACTGGAATCGGGAGTAAATGTGGGTGGTAACCAGGTCCTCCAGGTCGCGGGTGATGCTGGCGGCGGACCCCGGCCTCCTGGAATCTCGTTCTCCTGCAGGTAGATGTCGTTGCGCCCTACGACAATGTACACCTTGGTGATGGTGTTCCAGTTGTAGCGCTGCAAAGTGTCAGGTGCAACTTTGCCAGACTTTTTGGAGAAAGAGGAGAGGAGAGAGGTACCTGGGACACCCCGTGGGCAATGGTCTCGACGTCCATGAGCTTGGCATGCTCTGCCCAGGCGACGATGAGGGCGGGCTTGGAGGTGTCCGAGCTCTGCGGCACGTAGTTCTGGGCGAAGGCGCCACGGAAGTTCTCGTCGCCGATGATCAGCACCTTGTGCTCCCACCAGCCCACCCTTTCTTCTCGCACTCTCTGGCCGTCTTCGTAGTTGTTTGTGATGAAGATGTTGAGGCCGTTGCACTGGACGGTGTGCACTGTGCAGGGCTGGGCGGGGCACATCGCGCTGTGGGGCCTGGGCAGGGCGGGAGATGCTGGTGTCCCGGCTGGCGGAGCAGCTGGTGTCCCGGCTGGTGGAGCAGCCGAAGGAGATGGCCGGGCTGGCGATGAAGCGGCGCTGGAGGGGCTGCACAAAGCCGAGGATGCTGCCATTCCCAGTGGTGCTGTTGTCCTTGGCGTCCTCGTCATTCCAGCCTGCGTCGTCGGCGTTGTCGTCGTCCTCCAGCGTCACCTCGGACTCCTCTCCCTGCTCCACCGGCGCACCCTCCCAGCGACGCACACCCGTCTCACCCTCCTCTCCTCGCTCACCCACTGCACCCTCCTCTCCTCGCACACCCACAGCACCCTCCTCTCCTCACTCACCCACATCACCCTCCTCTCCTTGCTCACCCGCCGCACCCTTCTTTCTCCTCCTCAGCCTAGTAGCATTGAACCTTTATGTGACTTTACCGGACATGTTTTAATTTGCCATCTGGCCTCACTGTGGTTAGCTAAATGGCACATACTTTCCCTTCTCATTGGAAAATCCGGCATTTCTGAAGCTCCTAGGCTAACGCTAAGCCAAATTCTATCCTGGGCAATGAGTGCCGACCTGAACTATGCCAAAAAAAATGGTGGAACCTTGAGAAGGGATTGGAGGGCTTCATCTTGGTCCCGCCGGAGGCCTTGTTGTCCTGGTTCTGGACGGCGATCGGACGGGATGCGGTGCTTTCAACGTGGTATGGTCGTAGGCGACTGCCAGGCTGCTCTGGCGCTTCTTGAGCCAAGGCCAGGCTTGGAGGAAGGCAAAGGGAGCAAAAGCAAAAGCCTACGACACCTGGTATTCCCAGGCGGTCCCCCATCCAAGTACTAACCAGGCCCAACGTTGCTTAACTTCGCAGATCGGACGGGATGCGGTGCTTTCAACGTGGTATGGTCGTAGGCGACTGCCAGGCTGCTCTGGCGCTTCTTGAGCCAAGGCCAGGCTTGGAGGAAGGCCTTGGGAGCAAAAGCAAAAGCCTACGACACCTGGTATTCCCAGGCGGTCCCCCATCCAAGTACTAACCAGGCCCAACGTTGCTTAACTTCGCAGATCGGACGGGATGCGGTGCTTTCAACGTGGTATGGTCGTAGGCGACTGCCAGGCTGCTCTGGCGCTTCTTGAGCCAAGGCCAGGCTTGGAGGAAGGCCTTGGGAGCAAAAGCAAAAGCCTACGACACCTGGTATTCCCAGGCGGTCCCCCATCCAAGTACTAACCAGGCCCAACGTTGCTTAACTTCGCAGATCGGACGGGATGCGGTGCTTTCAACGTGGTATGGTCGTAGGCGACTGCCAGGCTGCTCTGGCGCTTCTTGAGCCAAGGCCAGGCTTGGAGGAAGGCCTTGGGAGCAAAAGCAAAAGCCTACGACACCTGGTATTCCCAGGCGGTCCCCCATCCAAGTACTAACCAGGCCCAACGTTGCTTAACTTCGCAGATCGGACGGGATGCGGTGCTTTCAACGTGGTATGGTCGTAGGCGACTGCTGGGTTTCAGAAGGGCTTCTTGAGCCAAGGCCAGGCTTGGAGGAAGGCCTTGGGAGCAAAAGCAAAAGCCTACGACACCTGGTATTCCCAGGCGGTCCCCCATCCAAGTACTAACCAGGCCCAACGTTGCTTAACTTCGCAGATCGGACGGGATGCGGTGCTTTCAACGTGGTATGGTCGTAGGCGACTGCCAGGCTGCTCTGGCGCTTCTTGAGCCAAGGCCAGGCTTGGAGGAAGGCAAAGGGAGCAAAAGCAAAAGCCTACGACACCTGGTATTCCCAGGCGGTCCCCCATCCAAGTACTAACCAGGCCCAACGTTGCTTAACTTCGCAGATCGGACGGGATGCGGTGCTTTCAACGTGGTATGGTCGTAGGCGACTGCCAGGCTGCTCTGGCGCTTCTTGAGCCAAGGCCAGGCTTGGAGGAAGGCCTTGGGAGCAAAAGCAAAAGCCTACGACACCTGGTATTCCCAGGCGGTCCCCCATCCAAGTACTAACCAGGCCCAACGTTGCTTAACTTCGCAGATCGGACGGGATGCGGTGCTTTCAACGTGGTATGGTCGTAGGCGACTGCCAGGCTGCTCTGGCGCTTCTTGAGCCAAGGCCAGGCTTGGAGGAAGGCCTTGGGAGCAAAAGCAAAAGCCTACGACACCTGGTATTCCCAGGCGGTCCCCCATCCAAGTACTAACCAGGCCCAACGTTGCTTAACTTCGCAGATCGGACGGGATGCGGTGCTTTCAACGTGGTATGGTCGTAGGCGACTGCCAGGCTGCTCTGGCGCTTCTTGAGCCAAGGCCAGGCTTGGAGGAAGGCCTTGGGAGCAAAAGCAAAAGCCTACGACACCTGGTATTCCCAGGCGGTCCCCCATCCAAGTACTAACCAGGCCCAACGTTGCTTAACTTCGCAGATCGGACGGGATGCGGTGCTTTCAACGTGGTATGGTCGTAGGCGACTGCCAGGCTGCTCTGGCGCTTCTTGAGCCAAGGCCAGGCTTGGAGGAAGGCCTTGGGAGCAAAAGCAAAAGCCTACGACACCTGGTATTCCCAGGCGGTCCCCCATCCAAGTACTAACCAGGCCCAACGTTGCTTAACTTCGCAGATCGGACGGGATGCGGTGCTTTCAACGTGGTATGGTCGTAGGCGACTGCCAGGCTGCTCTGGCGCTTCTTGAGCCAAGGCCAGGCTTGGAGGAAGGCCTTGGGAGCAAAAGCAAAAGCCTACGACACCTGGTATTCCCAGGCGGTCCCCCATCCAAGTACTAACCAGGCCCAACGTTGCTTAACTTCGCAGATCGGACGGGATGCGGTGCTTTCAACGTGGTATGGTCGTAGGCGACTGCCAGGCTGCTCTGGCGCTTCTTGAGCCAAGGCCAGGCTTGGAGGAAGGCCTTGGGAGCAAAAGCAAAAGCCTACGACACCTGGTATTCCCAGGCGGTCCCCCATCCAAGTACTAACCAGGCCCAACGTTGCTTAACTTCGCAGATCGGACGGGATGCGGTGCTTTCAACGTGGTATGGTCGTAGGCGACTGCCAGGCTGCTCTGGCGCTTCTTGAGCCAAGGCCAGGCTTGGAGGAAGGCCTTGGGAGCAAAAGCAAAAGCCTACGACACCTGGTATTCCCAGGCGGTCCCCCATCCAAGTACTAACCAGGCCCAACGTTGCTTAACTTCGCAGATCGGACGGGATGCGGTGCTTTCAACGTGGTATGGTCGTAGGCGACTGCCAGGCTGCTCTGGCGCTTCTTGAGCCAAGGCCAGGCTTGGAGGAAGGCAAAGGGAGCAAAAGCAAAAGCCTACGACACCTGGTATTCCCAGGCGGTCCCCCATCCAAGTACTAACCAGGCCCAACGTTGCTTAACTTCGCAGATCGGACGGGATGCGGTGCTTTCAACGTGGTATGGTCGTAGGCGACTGCCAGGCTGCTCTGGCGCTTCTTGAGCCAAGGCCAGGCTTGGAGGAAGGCCTTGGGAGCAAAAGCAAAAGCCTACGACACCTGGTATTCCCAGGCGGTCCCCCATCCAAGTACTAACCAGGCCCAACGTTGCTTAACTTCGCAGATCGGACGGGATGCGGTGCTTTCAACGTGGTATGGTCGTAGGCGACTGCCAGGCTGCTCTGGCGCTTCTTGAGCCAAGGCCAGGCTTGGAGGAAGGCAAAGGGAGCAAAAGCAAAAGCCTACGACACCTGGTATTCCCAGGCGGTCCCCCATCCAAGTACTAACCAGGCCCAACGTTGCTTAACTTCGCAGATCGGACGGGATGCGGTGCTTTCAACGTGGTATGGTCGTAGGCGACTGCCAGGCTGCTCTGGCGCTTCTTGAGCCAAGGCCAGGCTTGGAGGAAGGCCTTGGGAGCAAAAGCAAAAGCCTACGACACCTGGTATTCCCAGGCGGTCCCCCATCCAAGTACTAACCAGGCCCAACGTTGCTTAACTTCGCAGATCGGACGGGATGCGGTGCTTTCAACGTGGTATGGTCGTAGGCGACTGCCAGGCTGCTCTGGCGCTTCTTGAGCCAAGGCCAGGCTTGGAGGAAGGCCTTGGGAGCAAAAGCAAAAGCCTACGACACCTGGTATTCCCAGGCGGTCCCCCATCCAAGTACTAACCAGGCCCAACGTTGCTTAACTTCGCAGATCGGACGGGATGCGGTGCTTTCAACGTGGTATGGTCGTAGGCGACTGCCAGGCTGCTCTGGCGCTTCTTGAGCCAAGGCCAGGCTTGGAGGAAGGCAAAGGGAGCAAAAGCAAAAGCTAACCACAAATGCAATGAACGAGTCATGCGGAAATTGTGATATTTACACTGCAAATCTTATTTAAATTGAACGCTATTGGGTTGTTGCTTATTGTGCCAAGTCATATTTAACTCTACAAGTTTAACGAAGGACACTCTAGCGTTTAATCATCATTTCCTCTAGTGTTTTGTATTTGCTAAATGGGCTGGTCAGCATCCAAGTCTTTTGCTGCATTTTCGACGTTGTCTTTAGACACGGGCGAGACCAGTGTAACGTAAGGAGCAGCTGTGGAACCTTCCGGCTCTCTCTCTCTTGTCTAGAGGAGGATCGAATTTTAGGATGCATTGTTCGACGCCGGCCCTCCCTAAACCAAGGACGCAACCAACCATGGACGCATTCGCATAGCAGTTATAGACAAACCTGAATTGTGTGATTTGCAAATTAACTTAAAAGAATACGGTCAAACTATAATGCTCATTAAGGAAACTGATAGCAGTTATAGACAAACCTGAATTGTGTGATTTGCAAATTAACTTAAAAGAATACGGTCAAACTATAATGCTCATTAAGGAAACTGAAGTACAATGCAACTAAATTAAAGCGATTTTATCGAATATAACTGAGCATAAATACCTAGTAACAGGCTTAGGCCGAAATCACGTGACTTGTCGTTCGCCCTCGCCCTTTCCCTCGACTGCGCATTTTTCCGCCATTCGACCCTGCTATGATTTCTCAGGATAGAGTTGTGTATAATTATTCCGTGGACTTTAGGTATTTTGCAATTACTTTAGTTCAGCCAAAATATCCTCCATCGAAATGCGGACGCGGAGCATGGGCATGGATTCCGGCAACTGCAGCAGGGTTGTGCTTCGATTGATTCTCTCATGCAACCATTTCAAGCCACTTAGGAGGAGACTCCGACCAAGTCAGCATCTGGGAGAAGGAGATTCGGTCGACTGCTGCTACCTGTTGACTCTCATGAGTCCTTCCCGGAGTCCCAGCCGAAAAGCGTTTGAGTCCAACTTATCTACTTCCTCCTGCTCGAGTTCCTTTGGCATCTAGGCGGCCAGTGAAGGAGACTCACCGCCACTGCGACGCCTTTCCAGCGATGATGAGGAGGAGGAATCGCTGGAGATCCGAAGACGGCGTCCTCCAAAACCCCTCCCACCTCTCAACATAGAGGAAGAAAGCAGCAGCGATGACAGCCAGGTAATTATTATCGATTGCATCATAGATTCATCGGCTAATTTCGACGGGCTATGCCCTTTCAGCACTACTTTATCTGATAATTTCTGTTGAAAGGAATAGAAAAAGGAAGCAAAACAGGTGGAAAGACGGACGAACGTGACAAGTAAGGCGGAGAGAAAGCAGGCCAGCCTTATGCAGCCCAACCCGCTGAGAAGGAAGCGAGCAGAGCCAGGCGAAATCATTGCCAATCGGGACTCCGACTTCGATCCCTCCGACAGAGATCCTCTCATCGATTCATCGGGGAGCCTTTGGCAGGGCTTTGTTGAGCTTTTTTGGAAGCTAACAGATTTAGGAAGGCGAGGTTTTCGGAGACTTGGTCATCTGCCCCAACGACGTTGATGACGAATACCTGGCCAACATGTATATTGAAGGCGAAATCCCCTTCTTTCCGGTTCAGGCAAATCTAAGAATTGTGAGCTAAGAATTGTGAGCTTTGTGCAGTCTTCCCTCAAGAAAAAACGGAGGCTAGAAGATGTGCCAACCAGTTCTCACCATCGCGATCCTTCCCCCGAAGTTGTCAGAATCGCTTCTTTTTCGAAACAAAGCTTAGTTGTCACCAAACGTTGCAGCAGCTGAGTGCGAGCTGTGATGACCAATCGTCCGGCGATTCCCAGTCCCAAGAGGCCAGTCCCCAAAAGGCCCTCATTGCTCTGGCTCAGGAGAGGGAGCGAAAGTGGCACCGATCGAGAAAGGTTCTCAATTTGATTTGAGTGAAAAAGAATAATTTGATGTGTTCAATATTTTAATTTGTTCCAAATCCGATTTGTTCTAAATTTGTAAAGACCAAAACTTGAGATTGATTCTCCCAGCTCCACGCCCCACAATTCTCAAGCGTCATCCCAGTCCCAGCCCGAGCCCGTGAGCCAGGGGAGCCTGGACAGCTTCGTAGTTCCCGACCATCTAGTCCAGGTGATCCCACACTTGCTCCAAAACCTCCGCCAGCTTCCCTTTGCATCTAAAATTCCAGGACGGGATCCTAGACGCAGAAAGTGGGCCGGAAACGCCTGGCGAGATCTCGGAGGGAGAGCTGGAGTCACTGCAGCGCCTACGAACCAGCCCGCTGCCAACCGTCACCTATCTGTCCCTCCCTAATCTCAATTGGTATCAATTGCTGGAACTCTTGAGGGCGACGACATGGCGGCTGCGGAAGAGCAGGATGAGAGGCAGGCCGGCTTGCGGAGGATGCAGATGAACAGGCGGCAGAAAGAGTCCAACAAAGTTCTCCTCCTCCAATCTTCTTGGCTGGGCCGGGGAGAAAAGGGCAGATGCAGAGCCCGAAGGGAGGGCCGGTGGTTGTGGAACTGTCGCAGTCTTCGCAGGAGAGCTCTGCGTCTGACCATTCTGTCTCTATTTCCTGAAGCTCTCTATTTGCGGCATATATTGATGTCTGAATTCAGGTGGAGCGTGAACTCTACCCTCCAATGGAAGAGGAATCGGGGGAATTTCCTTTCCAGCCAGAGGTTTGCTTTCATGCTCTCTGTAAAGTTAGAAATTTATTTGAAAAGTTGGCAAATTAGTTACGGTGTTACAAATTCTCGGCTTTCAATCGAACGATGAGCATTTTCTAAGGCGAATGTGCGCTGCAATGAGGCTCAAAGTACAGCTGAAGCAATGGAAGTGGACGACCCGCCTCTAGAAGAACAGAATTTGCAGCCTCAGGTCTCTTGCTTTTAAATATTCTAATGTCTTTTAAAATTAAAAATATTACAGATTGTTCAGCAGCAGGAACTTGCTATGACAATGTTTTGTCTGGGTTTTGTTGCTGCTGCGTTTGTGTTTCGCCAGTGAGTCAAACGTATTTGCTTTTTAAAGTCAGTCGCTGCAACTGTGAGAACATATATTTGATTATTTATGTCGTATGTCTGTTGCGCCATTCGCTACTTTGCATCCGAGGTATGTGCGTTCAAGAAATTATTTTCAGCTCATTTCTTTCATCATCAAAACTTATCTTTGAGCCAAATTTTCCAAAGAATAGAGTCGCAGCACGTAGCACCTGTAAAATAAAATATCTGATCATATATGTCTGAATCACTTTGTCCCATATACTGACTTTGTATTTATGTCTTGCGCTTTCACATTTCTCAGGCTCGCTTCCTTATATCAGCATCATCGTCCAAACTATCTGTGCTCAATAATCCAGCACATCACAACCAAACATGGATGCATCATCGCCAAGAATATTCCTGACAGCCAAGCAGCAGTGTTTCAGTGTCAATGTTTCAGTGTCAGCAGATTGCTAGAGGCGCACGCTGAAGACCCGTTCCAGCCTCCCATCGTCGACGTCTATGACGAAAGCGGTGTGCTGGAGAAGGTCGATGTCGTGGATGCCGGAGTCGGTGCTGGAAGCGGAGGGTACGGCGGGGGCCTGGGCGAGGACGGGGGCGGGCGGAGTGTGCCAGAGCTCAGTCTGGGCTGATATGTTCATGGAGGCCCGCCGCGAACTCGGCTGCCCCAGGCGCGGCAATCCGTCTTCGCAAAAGTGACCATCCAGCTCCCCGTGGTCCCGAGCCTGGGGCATTAGTTTTCAAGGTTTTTGGGGTAATTGGAGAGAATGTTGGCTGCGGTTTTTTTTAAGAGGCGTTTTGCGAGAAGAGCACGAAGGGCCAATGGGCTGAGACCCATGGATTTTTGACCCCCCTTTTTTATGATAGGAATCAAAAGTACAATATGTGGGAAGTAAAATTCATAAATATACTTGGTGTCAAAACTCAATATCCATGGCAGGACAGCTCTGACAAGTTGGAGGTCAGAAACTTTGAGTTTTCGGCGATTTTTTTCATAAAACTCAAATTTCAGACCTATTTTTATGCTAAAAGTACCCATGTTGGGTATCGATCGATTCGTTTACATTAGCTGCACACAGCTATGACAATAGTTTTTAAAGTTTTTACCAAAAAATTTCATTTTCTATCAAAAAACCAAATATATGGCAGAAAATGAAATTTTGAAGATTCAAGAAAACTAGACTTTTCTCAAAATTTTTGGTTTAAAATCTGGTTTTTGACTTCGCCATCGTATGTATCGCGAAATTATGGTCCAGAAAATGTGTTCAAACTTGCCAATAAGGGGTGAGCCAAAAGAGATATAGACCCAAACATGACGAGAACCAGAAAAATGCCCTATGTTATAGCATAGGGCATTTTTGCTGATGTAAAATTTTGATGCTAAAAAACCTCCCGCTCTTCGGGACAGTACTGCTCAATTTCCTTTTGTGAGCTTATCAACGTAAGCCTTGGGCAGGTATTTGGCAAAAAAATGCTGGGTTTTATTTGGCAAATACATGAAAAATTATCCAAAGTGTACGGACAGGTCAAGAAATTGCCCTATGCTATAACATGGGGCAAAATTGACCAAAAAAATTTTGATCCTGAATTTTGATTTTAATGGCCTAAATTGATGCTCTGTCCTCAAATACACCCAATTATGCCATTTTTATGCCCAATTTCGAAATATTTTGAAATCTGATTGCTTGGAGATTTCTGTCATTTGAGTCCAATTTGAACGAAATAGTTGCAAGTCTTAATTTTCACACTACATTCAAATTGGGCATAAAAATGATATAATTAGGTGTATTTGAGGACAGAGCATCGATTTAGGCCATTAAAATCAAAATTCGGGACCAAAATTTTTTTGGTCAATTTTGCCTCATGTTATAGCATAGGGCGATTTCTTGACCTGTCCGTACACTTTGGATAATTTTTCATGTATTTGCCAAGTAAAACCCAGCATTTTTTTGCCAAGTACCTGCCCAAGGCTTACGTTGATAAGCTCACAAAAGGAAATTGAGCAGTACTGTGTTCCCGAAGAGCGGGAGGTTTTTTAGCATCAAAATTTTACATCAGCAAAAATGCCCTATGTTATAACATAGGGCATTTTTCTGGTTCTCGTCATGTTTGGGTCTATATCTCTTTTGGCTCACCCCCTATTGGCAAGTTTGAACACATTTTCTGGACCAAAATTTTGCGATAAATACGATGGCGAAGTCAAAAACCAGATTTTAAACCAAAAATTTTGAGAAAAGTCATGTTTTCGTGAATCTTCAAAATTTCATTTTATGCCATATATTAGTTTTTTTGATAGAAAATGAAATTTTTTGGTAAAAACTTTAAAAACTATTGTCATAGCTGTGTGCAGCTAATGTAAACGAATCGATCGATACCCAACATGGGTACTTTTATCATAAAAATGGGTCTGAAATTTGAGTTTTATGAAAAAAATCGCCGAAAACTCACATTTTCCGACCTCCAACTTGTCAGAGCTGTCCTGCCATGGATATTGAGTTTTGACACCAAGTATATTTATGAATTTTACTTCCCATATATTGTACTTTTGATTCCTATCATAAAAAAGGGGGGTCAAAAAAACCATGGGTCTTCCATTCGTGCTCCTCTCAAAAACCGTGTCTTAAATAACTACTGTTTCTCAACAACTAGGAAATAGGTGAAAATGTTTTGGGGTAACTAGGCGTCAAAATCGGCGCCTAGTTCCCCAACCCTTCAACAGATTTTGACGCCTAGTTTCCCCCTCCCCAAGGAACAAATTTCCCTTATTAGTCCAACAACTAATCTTGCTTGGACTTTTCGTTGGTGTAATTGCTTGGAGGGCGGAAATTTTATAGGGGGGAACTTTCATGGAGAAGCTTTCATGGGGGAAAACTTTCTTGAGGGGGGGGGGGGTTCTTGCTTGGGGGGAACTCTCATGGGAGGGACTAGGTGTCAGCCGATGAAACATTCTCCAGCGATGGAGAAAACCTTTTTTAGTTGTTATTCACAGGTATGCCAGACTAGGCTCTTCTCGTCATCGCGTGATGACACGCAGATGTCACGTTTTTAATTAAGCTCCCACCCTGCTAGCGATGCTAAAAACAGCCGGTTTTGAGGCACTGAGCCATTGAGGCAGGCAATTAGACAAAGGTCGGCCTGCCATCCGGCCTCATCCGAAGGTAGCAAGGAGAGATGGCTTTCCTGCCTTCAGTCTTCTCAGCCTCCATCACTCCAAGAAGCCGCCTTCTTCTCCTTGCTGAGAGAGCAGATTATCGTGCAGACTGCCTTGAAGGATACAACCAATGTCCAGGCCAATAGCAGCTTATTTGAGTCTCCCGCAAATGGCCAGCTCAGCAGAGTTCTCTCCCAGTCCACCGTAGTAGCTTCATTTGAACCTTTCAGTTTTTTACTTTGGCCAATTATTTTACCTTTATTGGTGACTGCATGTGCTTGATCGCTGAAATTATTAGTTCTTACTGCAACTGATGAGGCTGCACATTAAGCCGTTGCATTTTAAAACCGACTGAATGTCAGTGCATTTCTATTATTTGTCCAGAGGCCGATATAATTAGCTGCGACTTTACCTGTTTGAAATCGGAATATGGAGCTGCAAATTTCGACCAATTGGTATAATTAGGGTATAGCATCTAATTATATCTTTGCTCAATATTTCAGGACCTTGGGCTTATGTCGCAGCTATTCATATCATTTTCAATTTTGAAGCTAATTATATCAATGCTCGATATTTCAAGATTGAAAGCATATGAACATAATGATTTTAGATGTTTCATGTTTTTTTTTATTTTTTCACAAAAATGATGTTCCAAATTTAAAAATGAAAAATCTTGACGCATGATCATTTCTGGAATTTCGCAATAATGTTTTGTGTTGACATAGATACGGCCATAAAGCTGTTCAAAAGTTACCGCGGAACTTATTTTTGGAAGGAAACTGTTCTAATTGTTATATACTTATGGAAACTAGTCTTGCTGTTCTAAATATGGGTCATGTTTTACAGAATTGAAACATATTTAAACTTAAATTTTCATGAAACTACTCTAACCATTCTAACTCTCCTAAATTTGTAAATTACTGCTCATTACATTAATGAGCCATTGCGGTCAGGGTGTGCGATAAAGGCTTCACTGGTTAGCACAAAATGGATCAAGCTAGGCACAAATTAGAAACAAATGCAAAAAAATGAATATTTCATATCATAAATACTGGTGAAATTTGGTGAGTCACTGAAAAGAGTTTCTGAAAAAAAACTAAAAAATTGTTCTTGTAACTTATACCATGTAGAAGAGCACTAATTTTTAGCCTAAGTTTGGTTTTAGGTTCAAGCGCTATAACCTTTCATACAGACAGAAAATTAAACAAAATGAAAGTAGCAGCTGAAATTAGCAGCTCCACCGTTGCGACCCTGCTGCTACGAATTTCAGCTGAAATTCGTAGCAAAGATATAATTAGGTCCAAGTAGCTACGAATTTCAGCTACGAATTTGAAAATCGCATGCGAATTTCAAATTCGTAGTAGACTCTAATTATATCAAAAAGTCGACTCTAATGATATCATTTTAGGTTGAAATTTTGACCCTAATTATATCACCCTGAAATTAGCAGCAAGGTCGCAGCTAATTATATCGGCCTCAGGACGAAGAGTTGAAAGGCAAGAGATAAGCTGGGTGGTGTGAAGAAAGTGATAGGCTGAGGATATCCGGGAAGGGCCTTGAAAGGCGAGCCAAAGATATCATGCGTGGAGGCAGTGAAAGGCGTTGAGTTGAGGTAGTGCAGAGATGGGAAGCCTCGACAGTAACGCCTACGGCTTGTTCGCCTACGACCTGGACAGTCTTCGCTCTTTCGCCAATCTATTCTTCTCCTCCCCCACGCCATGCCCGCACAACAGCCATGTTATCCTTTTCTTCTACTCTACTCATTGACGGATTTTGTTTTGATTCGAGAGTGGGCTGAGGGGGGGGGTGGTCGTGCTGGGAACTGGGGGGATTTCCCCCCTTTCTCCCCTGTTTCAGCCAACGACTGTACTTATAAGCAGCACACTATGTGAGCAGCAGTTCGGATAGCTGAGTTTATCCTTTATTGAGTACGGTAGTAATCAACTTTATGTCGTTGTTTTCAGGTTATTCGTGGCTTTTTACCAATTGTAGCGTGGCCTTGCTATTGAAATAATTTTCACAGAGGGGTGGCAGTTGGTATTGGTATGAAATAAATTGGTCATTGACTAATTTGGATATGTTTCAGCTGTTTTTTGAAATCAGGTATCAGGCAGTGTGGCCCAACATGGGTCAAAACGTGCGAACCCAAACGGGGGGCTCGTTCGCAAAGCAGGTTTGCAAATGCGAACCTTAAAATCCTCAAACGGGGCATGTTTGAACCTAACATGGTCAAACATGGGTATTTTTTGTGAACCTGCCCTAATTATTCATATTTTTGCCTAAAAACGCCTGAAAATGGCATATTTCGAACAGGCGCGTTGCGGGGCGTCTCCAGGGCATGCACTACGTACGGTAGATGAGGCAATGCCCTGGGCCCTGGGCTGGAGGAAATCATTCGTGCTCAAAGTCGCCCTCTACCCTCCGCCTCTGCCCTCAGAGAAGCCCTCGTCCTCAGCTCAGCCTACTTCAGCTTCAGCCCCAGTCAAGGAAGACCAAGGAGAGCCAGGATGCCGATGCCAGCGGGTTGCATGATGGAGATGCGGCTGGGTCTCCAGAAGATCCAGGGCAAGCTGCTCGTGGAAGCCCTGGAGATGGAGGAGGGAGTAGCCCACGAGTGCCTGGAGGTCCTCGAGAACCTCCTCCACATGCTTTGCGAGGAGGACGACGAGCGCCAACGCATCAAGGACAAGGACAAGCCCTTCTCGCTGCTCAAGCACCTGCCACCCACTGGCACACCACCCGTCGTCACCAAGAAGAGCAAGTTCGCCACGGAGGAAGACAAGGCCAGCCCCAGCATCAACCAGGCCAACACGGACGGCAACAAGTCCAAGGAGAACTCGCCCCCGCCGCCCCTCCGCCGCCAACGCAAACTGGGTCTATCCTCTCATCCCTTCCCTCCTGTTTTGCAACCTGTGTCTGCAAATGTATTGACAGGCTTTGCGCGGAAGACCATCGCCCCCGCTCGGAAGACAGCGGCTCAGCGCAAGCTCGACCTCTCCTTCCGCTCCCCCACGCCCACGCCCGAGAAGGCCAACGACCCCGCCTACAAGCGCTCTCCCCTCTTCAAGGCCTGGCCCCACAACGTCGACCGTACCCAGGAGCCCAGCAAGCGCGGGGTGGAGGAGAAGAACAAGGACGACGCGACGGAGGACAAGGAGAACAGCGTGAACACCATCCTCATCAGCGGCGGCGTCATCGACTACATCGACCTCGCCTCCGAGGACAACGGGAGCACCAACCTCCCCGGAATGTCTCCGTCCGGCCCCCCGCCCTCTCCGGACTACTAGGCCCCCTTCCCGCTTCCCCTCATCCGCCCCATCAAGCCCAGTCCCACTCTCCCTCCAATCCCAAGTCCCAGACCACTCTCCACTCTCCTAGTCTGCCCCATGCCCCATGCCTGTCCCATGCCCTTTGCCAATCGTTTGGAAGCTTTTGGAGTCTCTCTTCTACCCTCGTTTGATGTCTTTCATGCTGCCAAGCGTTTCTATTTCACCTTCTTTTGTTCTGCCTTCTGTTGCGTTTGCGCATCGATTGCTCCTGCCCTTGTTGATGCATGTTGGGGTTTCCAAAGAGTCTGAGTCTCGTTCTCGAAGGCGGGTCCAAACATGACAACAAAGATGAGGAAGATGAGGCAACCAAAAAGATGAATCGGAAACCAGAGTCGAAATCGATACAATATGATGACATTGTCATCCTCCAACTCCATGACTTCGACAGACTCGATGCCCACGGTCAAAGCAGCCTACACACACGCACACCACTCACACACTATCCCACACATACAGACCCATCTAGGAACCTCAAAGCAGCTCAAGCCCGCCTCAATGTTGTCGTCGTCCAGGGGCAGGTCCTGTTCCTGGGAGGAGGTGGCGATGTTGTCGTCTTCCTCTTCCACGTTGACCATGTCCGCGTTCAACTTTGCAGGGTCGTATCCTTGGTCTCCTTGCGAAGCGTCTCGCGGACCTCAGGATCGATGTCGTTGGAGTGCTTGCTGAGCACATGGAGTCGGGCGTTGGTGGCGTGAGGTCGATTCTTCACCCACGTGTGCTTGCATTTGATGCCCATCTTTCGGATACAGCACATCATCCCCGTCCCGTCTCGCCTGGTGTAGATCGGAAGGTCCCATACCTGCAATACCAGTTTGTTGCAGGTTAGAACCAGTCAGCAAAGATTGCTGCCTTCGCGAACATTAGATTTCTCCTTTGACTTGTTGATGCTGCGACTGGGGGCCTGGATGGACTTGCGGACGAGGACGCAGAACTCCTCCCTCTCCTCAGGGGCATCCGGATCCTCCTCACCAGCCGCGTCTTCCTCGACCATCTCTTCCTCGGACAGGGCCTGTGACAGCGAGCTCTGGCTGCGCTGAGTTCGCTGCAGAGGCGAGGGCGTGTCCATGTTGCTGGCAGGTGAGTGGTTGGAGGAGGTGGCCGTAGAGTCGTCAGAGGCGTAGTCCACCACACGGCGCTGCGAGTGCTGAGACTGGGATCGGCGCTGAGCCTGAGCCTGAGAGGCAGAGGACTGAGAGCAGCGTTGCTCCTCCCGCTCACGGCGCATCTCCTGCCTCCTTGGCGTAGGTGGAGGCGGACGTCTGGGCGTTGGTCCAGGCGTTGCTGTTGAGGAACGGGGGGGTGCCTTTTGTGACATTTTTATCTTCAAAGGAGATACAAATTCACACAGTGCATTGCAGAGAACGCGCCCAACTACACGCTGAGAGGCATGGACTGAGGCCTCTGTGGCGCTCACAGAGTACATACTCCAACAGAGAGGCATCCCCCGCCATCCCCTGGCCATCAGGCAAAAATGAGCCCGTTTGACCCTGTTCGCGACCCCGTTCGCAAACATGTGCAAACAAGGCCCCGTTTGAGCCCCGTTCGGGCCCCGTTCGCAAAAAGCATGTTCGAACCTTAAAAATGCTGCGAACGCGAACGCGAACGGGGGGGGCCCGTTCGCAAACTGAGCCACACTGGTATCAGGTAGCAATGGATTGTGACTAAAAGAACTAGGCAATGAGCAATTTTAAGCATTCTCTCTTCTTAACCTGTCAGAACAAAGTATTAATGGAATAGCTGGCTACAAACACAGTCTAACTGTCCCATTACTCAGCACTTGATGGGGAGCAGAGAAGGTGATGGGAAGCTAGGAAGGTGATGGGAAGCTAGGAAGGTGATTGTAGACGGAGGTGAAGCCGTGTCCGTACATCAACTGCGTCACCTGCCTGGTGCTCCAGCTGAAGGGACGCCTGGACCCGGGCAACGTCTACAAGGCGGAGAGCCCAACCCAGGCCCACATCCTCCAGGCCATGTTCGAGCACGCCGTCTTTCCCGACTGGCGCCAGCGCATCGCCAACTACTGCACCGACTCCGTTCCCTTCCTTTCCTCTCCTCTTCCTTGCTGCAGAGCCTTGCTGAGCTAGGCCGGGAGGCTGGGGAGGTTGCAGGCTGAGCGGCGGCTGCAGCTGGAGACGGCGGTGCTGGAGCTGAGCCTCTGGTACAACTACCACTTCCGCCTCCTCGGCGACCAGGCCGCCTGCATGCTCACCTACCTCCACTGGCTCTGGAGCCCTGCCACCCTCGAGGCGACCTCACTCCCGCGCATCGACTACCAGGTCTCTCTCCCTACCCCCCCTCCCTGCTAGCCCAGCTTCATCCATGCTTCCCACCAACTACTACTACCACTGCTACCCAGGCAACGCTGCGCATGCTTCTGGCCAACGAAGGGCTCTCCTACTACATACGCTGGATCCTCCACCGGGCCTATGGAGCGGAGCAAGAGGCGGAGCTCCTCGCGCCCAGCGTCAACTTCTACTCCAAGGTCCTCTATTCACTTCTCTACTTCTCCCTTCACCCAATCAACTCCCACTCTTGCTTCCTAGGCGGACTGGGCTGTCCACCATACAGAGCTGGTGCGAGCTCAGGTGAAGCTTCGCCGACTTATGCGACGAAGCCAGTACGCTCAGCACCGTATTCACCTCAAAAGCCGCATCTAGCCTGCACACTTGGGGAGCTTTCATCCCTCTCACTCACTCTTTAGCTCACTCAAACCTCTCTCTACCTATCACTCTAGCTCTAGCATAGCTGCACTC
Organism: Ptycholaimellus sp. GST1_10; assembly: GCA_030248095.1. NCBI lineage: Eukaryota > Metazoa > Nematoda > Chromadorea > Chromadorida > Chromadoridae > Ptycholaimellus > Ptycholaimellus sp. GST1_10. The sequence continues at coordinate 17,311 of JASANA010004247.1, forward strand.
CAGAAAGGCACTTGGATGGCTTTTACGGAGAAGGGACTGCTCTTTCCGTGTTTCTTCTGTCTTTCGAGACCTCTTTCTCCAGCAAACCTATTTCAATGGCTTCATCGAGGACTAAACGCGGGATTTTAGGATGAGAAATCTGCATGTTCATAAGCAAACGACTAGCATAGTTTCTGTCTTTCGAGTTTCTGTGCGTCATTCAACCGATTGATATTAGATTCTTAGCAGAAGATGCAGCACCGATAATCTTTCTTCTTTTTCACCCTCGATTCTTAGCGGAATATGCAGCACCAATAATCTTTCTCCTTTCCCACTTTCTTCCCCAAACTTTCAATTATTTCGTGAAGAGGTTCGTATTACTCCAAGTGATGCTTCAAAATCATTTTGGTGCAAACTGCTATGTTTGTATACATAGAGCGTTTCTGTTTTGTTTTAGTGTTTTTGTTTGATTTGATCTCGGTTGGCATTGCATACGATTCAATCTAATCAATCAAAAAAAAAAATTAATTTTTGTTTGCTGTAGCAAATTTTGGCTTGTTTTGATGCTGATTTTTCACGTCTAATTCAACAGTAGTTTACTGTGGAAATGTCCTTTGACGAGTCGTTTGTGATCTTGTTTTGCTTTCAGTATCATCAGTCGATGTATTAAACTAGAATAGGAAGAAATGGATGCTGGCACACCAATTCGCTAATTCAAGTAACTAATAAGTGAAACAATTACCCCAAAAACATACACAGCACATAGATTCAAAAAGGAGCTACGCTGACAGGGAGGAGCCTTTACCCCCCCCCCCCCCAACCTACATTAGAGGCAGGTATGCTATGCCCAGCACGCTCGGAATACTTGGCCGTCTTAAGACCCGGTTTTTGGTAGAAACACGAATCCTACAAAGGGGGCCGGACATAAATTTTTTGACCCCCCTTTTTTATGGCAGATTCTTAATCTCCATACATTTTTATGTAACTCCACCAATTTTGGGCGAAAAATATGCAGAAATGGGCTCACAACAGCTCAAAACTTAAAGGGAGGTCGAAAATTTGTCAAAATTTGAGTTTTAAAGAGTTTAAGTCATATAACTGCCGATTTCTAGGTATTTTTCATTCAAAATACTAGCATTATGGGCATCGATCGAAAGCTAACAATCTTGCCAACCTGTCTGCGCCCTGGGTTTGTTCAAAATATGCACCAGAATCGAAAAAACCTTCATTAACTCGTTGATTACTAAAATCAGAATTTTTCCATTTTTGTCAAAAATTGTAATTTTCATGCCCTCAACTTACCTATTCGGGTGAATGACCATCATTTTTGAAATTCTCATCAAATTTTGGTCAAGGAAATGATGAGAGATCTTGCAAAAAGGGGTGGTCCAAACTAACGGCAAGCACATTTGTAAGCCACAGTCAAGAATGGCCCCATGTTATAACATAGGGCACTTTGGCAAAGGTGCAATTTTTGAACTAAAAAACTTCCTGCTCTTCTGTACATCAATATTTCTCAATTTCCTTTTGTGAGCTTACTTATCTAGGCCTTATCCAAATACCTATGAAGAAAAAATGTTGGGTTTCTCTTGGTAATTTTGAAAAAAGACCCAAAGATTGTGGACAAGTCAAGAATTGGCTCTATGCTATAACATAGGCAAAAAACGACCAAAAAATTTTTGGTCTTGTATTTTGATTCCAATGGCCTAAATCGATACTCCTGCCTCAAATACACCAAAAAACCTCATTTTTGTGGCCCATTTTGGCGTATTTTGAAATTTGATCTTTACGAATTTTTTTCACATTGTGACCCTAAGCTGGTCCCAAAATCCCATAGTATGAAATTTCAAAATACGTCAAAATGGGCCACAAAAATGAGATATTCTGGTGTATTTGAGGCAGGAGTATCGATTTAGGCCATTGGAATCAAAATACAAGACCAAAAAATTTTTTGGTCGTTTTTTGCCTGTTATAGCATAGAGCCAATTCTTGACTTGTCCACAATCTTTGGGTCTTTTTTCAAAATTGCCAAGAGAAACCCAACATTTTTTCTTCATAAGTATTTGGATAAGGCCTAGATAAGTAAGCTCACAAAAGGAAATTGAGAAATATTGATGTACAGAAGAGCAGGAAGTTTTTTAGTTCAACAAGGTATTCTCGGCTGTTGCCAAGATGCGCGGCCTTTGTTCCAGATAATAAGCTAAGCAATTCCTTTTAACTGCTTTAAGATACTGCCGCAGCAAACGTATCTGCCAAATCTAAGCTGACTTTATTGAAAAACCAGTAATTTATGGATGTTCGAATTTTTGAAACATCAAGATTTTAGGTTTTTGACTATAAATCAAGAAATAATAAATGTGTCGAAAAATTCTATTATCAACTTCAATATATCACCATTAGAGACGTACATGCCAAAATTCAACTGATTTCATTGAAAAACCATCGATTTATGGATGTTCAAATTTTTGAAACATCAAGAATTTAGGTTTTTGTCCATAAACTGAGAAATAACAAATATTTCGGAAATTCCTTTTGCCAGCTTCAAGATAGCACCTCGACGGACGTATCTGCCTAAAATCAGCCAATTTCATTGAAAAACCAGTGATTTATGAATTTTCGTACTTTGAAACATCAAAAAATTGAGTTTTGGGCAAAAATCGAAAAATTACGTCAAGCCCAAAAAATGGCCTAGAGATATCACCCAGGCGGACTTTCATGCAAAAAATCAGCCAATTTCGTTGAAAAACCAGTGATTTATGAATTTTCGTACTTTGAAACATCAAAAATTTGGGTTTTGGGCAAAAAACGCAAAATTACGTCAAGCGCAAAAAATGGCCTGGAGATACCACCCAGTCGGACCTTCATGCAAAAAATCAGCCAATTTCGTTGAAAAACCGCGGAGGCCCGCCCCCGGAAAGACACATATTGGGCTGGCGCGAGGGAGCAAAGCGAACCGTCAGCGCCCAGCCCCTCTTTTCGACCTAGGTGTACGTTTTTGGGGTTATTGCTAGATCTCAATTTTGATAAGGCTGCTGCTCGTCACAGAAAGCTCCAATCGTTTTAATTCTTTTTGCAATGGAAAGAGCAACATCGAATTGACTATAGTTTATCTTTTGACTTTTGCCCAAAACTATTTATTTAACAATGAAAAACGCCAAAAACCATTTGTCCGAACTCCTCCTTCTTCTCCTTCTGCTCCTTCTGCTCCGCATCTATTCAATGGACGATAGTAGGTATTCATTTTCCCCCACTCACCCCCTCCCGGGTCCTTGGGCCTCATGTATTGATATTTATTCATAAGTCTTCAGTTACACGTAGATCCATATGCACCAGTGGTGTAGTGGTCTAAGCGATTGTACAGCTGTGTGAATCTGGGAGGTTCGAATCCATCTTAGGCAATCAATTTTATTTTGGAAATTTTAAGATGAGAAAACAAGTGGTACCATCGGCAGGCCAAAATTAAAGCTCTTTTCTCCCAAAAATCGATTGCCCTAATCATATATCATGAAAAATTTCACAAAAATATGTTAATATGCCAAAAAATTTGCATTGTTTTTTATATTTTCGAATGTTTTCTTTTCATTACATCTTTAAAAAAGATTTTTTTCTTTATTATCTATTTTTATTTTGGAAATTTAAGTTGAGAAAACAACTGGTGCCATCAGCAGGCCAAATTTAAAGCTCTTTTCTCCCAAAAATCCATTGCCGTAAGTATATATCATGAAAATTGCACAAAATTATGTTAGTTTGCCAATAAATTTGCAATGTATTTGTGATTTTCAAATCTTTTCTTTTTGTTATATTTTTAAAATAAGTTTTTTTAATCTATTGTATATTTTTTTATCCAATAACCAACAATATAAAATGTTTATTTATACATTTTATACTATACTAAAAGTGGAAGAAATATCTGGTACCATCGGCAGGCCAAATGTGAATCTCTTTTCTCCAAAAAAGTCGATTAGCCTGAGTTTAAAGTCAAGGAAATACATTTTATACTAATGGAATCTGCTGCGTCATCTGCATTTTGTTTTTGGGCGCGCATGGAAAGAGACATTGAACTGCGCGCCAAAAACAAAATGCAACTGTCCAAGCAGCAGATTCCATTAGTATAAAATGTATTTCCTTGACTTTAAACTCAGGCTAATCGACTTTTTTGGAGAAAAGAGATTCACATTTGGCCTGCCGATGGTACCAGATATATATATATGCGGACAGACGGACGCAAAAATGGGGTAACTGCTTAAGCTGGCCTTGGCCGCCCGCCGCTTCGGGCAGGGCGCCAGAGCTCCTCCGGCCTCCGGGCACGGGTGCTACGGCCCCTACGCTTCGCCTAGCATGCTTCGCATGCCAGGCTACGCTCCGTGGCCTCCGCACCCATGCCCTCCGGCCTCCGGAGCTCTGACTGCCCTGCCCTCCGCGGCAGGCGGCCTTCGGCCGCGCAAAAATTGCACCTTTGCCAAAGTGCCCGATGTTATAACATGGGGCCATTCTTGACTGTGGCTTACAAATGTGCTTGCCGTTAGTTTGGACCACCCCTTTTTGCAAGATCTCTCATCATTTCCTTGACCAAAATTTGATGAGAATTTCAAAAATGATGGTCATTCACCCGAATAGGTAAGTTGAGGGCATGAAAATTACAATTTTTGACAAAAATGGAAAAATTCTGATTTTAGTAATCAACGAGTTAATGAAGGTTTTTTCGATTCTGGTGCATATTTTGAACAAACCCAGGGCGCAGACAGGTTGGCAAGATTGTTAGCTTTCGATCGATGCCCATAATGCTAGTATTTTGAATGAAAAATACCTAGAAATCGGCAGTTATATGACTTAAACTCTTTAAAACTCAAATTTTGACAAATTTTCGACCTCCCTTTAAGTTTTGAGCTGTTGTGAGCCCATTTCTGCATATTTTTCGCCCAAAATTGGTGGAGTTACATAAAAATGTATGGAGATTAAGAATCTGCCATAAAAAAGGGGGTCAAAAAATTTATGTCCAGCCGATTCTTGCTGCTCTCAAAAAGTGGCTCTTAAGTTGAAGCATTGATGACAGAAGGAGCTAGTTGAAGCATTCGGTGTCTACTTCAACCTCTATGAAAATCCTATGCCATGAGAGAGAAGCTTGCTCGGATCCAATTTCATTTCAGTTCTTTCTTTCTATTAGCTGGCCCTCGGCAAAGATGGAGACGGGGGAGTGAGCATGGATGTCGAGGAAAGCGTGTACATCTGCTGCAGGCAGCATGCGCCCGCCTGCTTCGACCCCGTGGGGCGGCTGCTGCCCGACTGCGGCATCCCCGAGTTTCGCGCCCGGGCCCTATACTTCCAAGCCCTCTTCCGTCGCCAACCACTCGCCTACAACCTAACACTCCTCGACCGTCTCCTTGTCCACCTCCCTTATCTCTGCTCACCATCACCTACCTACTTATCAGCTCTGGCATTGACCCTAACTTAATATTGTCAGTGCCATAAATACCTGCCTCGGAATTGGCTTAATGGACGTACGTCTAACGTCAATTACGCCAATTCCGAAGCAGCTATTTATGGCACTGAGAAGATTTAGGGTCATTGCCAAGCTGTAAGAACATTATTGAATATCACTTGGACCAGAAATGAGCTTGAGATGGGGAGGAAGGATACGCAGGGCAGAAGCGTGCAAATTAGGCCACTGTTGGACAGCGGAGTGGTGGCAAGCGATTTCTTCTCCTATGCCCTCTCCGAGCAGCTAGCTGAAGAGGCGGCCATCCTTCCACCCAGCATCTTCCTACACTCCATCTTCTTCACCGGATTGCCCAGCACTCATCGTTCATCCCCCTCTCCCTCCAGTTCAAAATGGGCCAGCGATGATGACAATAAGGAGAAGAAGGAATTCTGATCCTGGAGTCTCTCTCCGCCGTTCTGGCTCCTTTCAGACCTCAACTTTGGCTCGCAACCGCCGTCTTCTTCCTCCTCCACCTCTCTCTCCAACTGGCAGAGGTTTCGACGCTGGTGGGGACTGATGGGAGCGCTGGGGTTCCTGATGCTCAGCGAATGCTACAAGGCCCGCCTCTCCGCCGCCAAGATTGCCCCCTTCGGCCCCGGCGAGCTCTTCACCAGCATCCAAGACCTCGCCCACAAACACGCCTCCGCCCGCCTCACCCTCGCCTTCTTCTCCCCGTTCTTCTTTACCCTATCTCACCCAGCCCCTCTCCCTCACCACCCTTCCTCCCTCCAGACAGCAGTACGCCTTTCGTCTGGGCCATGAGGACATCGACGGGCTCCAGCCCCTTCGCTACGTGCTGGAGCATGTACGCCCGCCCAAGATATTCACCTCTGTGTCGGTTAACTTTCAAAGCTTCTGTCCACTCACCTTCACTGCCCACCTTCACTGGCATAGGGCCTATGCGAAGCATTGAAAGCGGACAGAAGCCTGGTCACACTCTACAGCGAGTACCTGGAAAGCGTCTGTCATGCATCCTGCCTCCATCGCGTCCCAGGCACTCACTACTTTCCCCTTATTCTGCTTTCATGCACAATAACTTCAATGCGGCATGGAGGAAGGAAGGTGAAAAGGGGTCTTTGCAGTAAGTGATGTGATGTTCCGAGCCCGGCCCAGCGCCCTTATACTGGCCAAGAACAGTTCGGAGGATTTCCTTCGCAGAGCCAGCCAAATGATTGAGCTGGAGCGCATGGACACCCTCTTCCACAAGGTCCTGGCTGCAGGAATAGGCAGGAGAGAAGAGATAGAGTAGGTAAAGGGGGATTGTTTGGAGAGCCGAATGCTGCGTCCTTGTTCCTCTGTCCAGCGAGCGGAGGCCAAGCTAGCCGGGATCACGGTGCAACACCTCTGGGGACCGTTGCTTTGCTGGCTGCTCGGCTCTCTCGTCGCCTGTCTCCTCGCTGCTGGGGAATGGATGCATTATGTGGCCAGCCTCCTTAGCACCTTATACGGACTCTTTTCAATTGCACCACCACCCTAGGCGGGTTAGTTCAATTTGCTAGTGATATCAAGAAATGTCTTTGGACAACTTTTTTGTTGTTTTGAGGTTTTAACGTTTTCAAATTTTAAATGCGAAACAGTAAAAACTTTTGGCTACATGAGATAATTGAGGTCGAAAATGCGTCATCCCGTTTATGCTCAATCTTGTAAAGAAGACAAGAAAATGAAAATTATTTTTTTGCTCAACAAATTCTATCGCTAGATTAGAAATTTTGAACTCTATTTCTTATATATTTGGTGCGTATTTAGACTTTGCTCCTAGTGCAAGAGATGCAAAACAACCACTCCGCAGATATGTCCATCTGACACTTCTTAAGCCCACTCAAAGCCCTTGATGCTTGTGAAAAAATGTGATAGATTGGCATAAAGTTTTTAACAACTTAATAACTGGTCATTAGTATATTTTCATATGTTTATAAATTCATGCGTTTGGATCGTATACATCAGCACTATACACTTCCACCAAATGCTGCTGAGTTCATTTAGCACCTGTTTTGAAGCAAGAGAACGCAATTTAGATTTATTTGAAGAAATCATTTTTCATGGAGAAAGCGGTGGTATGCATTGGGAAAGAGTCTAAGTATGAAGATAAAGGAGGAAAACAAATAAGCAGAGTGAAAGAGAAGGAGTAGGGCGAAGGACAGCAGCAGCAGCTCGGGGCCAGGCCTCCTGTGGACTGGCGGCAGGCTTTGTGGGGATGGGTGTAGAGGAAGAATGGGTGGTGGCGGGGAGAGGGCTGAGACTCATGATCGGGGCGGTGATGAAGGAGGGACGAATGGTGGCCACCTCTTGCTGAGGCACTAGGATAGCGGCCGTGTTGCAGAAGTCGCTGCTGTTGCAGTAGCAGATACGCGTCTCCAGTCCCACGCCCTTGATCTGTCAACAATTATTCTTCATCCTTCATTTTACATTGTTTGAAGGAATAAAAATCTAAAGAAGGATTGGAATCGCTCAAACTGTTGGTGAAGGGAAATAAAACCTCATGACAAGCGCCATCCTTCTCATCGATGATAGGGTCAGCACAGCGCTTGACGTACTGAATGAAGCCTGGAAGTGTGAAGCCTTTTCCTGTGAGCAGGAGCTCGGAGCTTAGAAGAAAGAAAGAACCCTGACTGATGGTGCGGTGTATGGAGCAGAGGGAGGCGGCGTCGCAGCTTTGCCTGAAGTCCATGCACTCCTGGTCGGAGAGGGCGCAGTGGAAGCAGCGCACTGCCGCCGCCATCTCCCGCAGCCCCAAACTCACCAACAGCACCAGCGCACTCGCCACACTCCTCATTCCCAACCAACCCCAGCTCTCATGTCCACATCCAGATCATCCTCTAATTATCTTAGATCAGGACACAAAAGACACTTCAAAACGCTTGAATTCGTTTTGCAGATTTTTCTGGGCTTGCGAAAAGGCACGAATTGCGCTGGTATAACTATGCTGGCTGGGTAAAGAAAAACCTGACATGCCAAGTTTTTACGGCTTATTGGACAGGGGCCAGAACTGGTCCACGCGTCCCGACCTAAGCTACTTTCACCCTGTTATTGCAAGTGAAAAAGCCAATCCCTAAATTTATGTCCCATCCTTTTTTGGCTTTGAGGCCGAAGGAATGCATTTTTCCAGTTTTTCGTTCAAAATTCTGCTAAAACTCAACGCTTCAAGGTGAGGCATGAGTGGTGATTTTGTCAGACAATAATTTCCGCGCAGCAAAGAGCCATCAAATATTCTGCTCAACATACTCATTGAAAAAACTACGACTAGGTGCTAGAAGCCCGGCAACCTCCAAAAGCGTTTCTTCCCAGAGACAGGAAGGACCTAGTAGGACTCAGGAGCGAGCGTCAGAATATGCACGGTGGAGAAGTTCAAGAGGGCCGGCGCGTCTTGCAGGGGACCGGCACGGAGCAAAGGCGCGTCCTCCCTGTGGAAGTAGGCCGAGGTAGAGTGGGTGAGGTCCAGGTGCGAGAGCCTCCATTGTCGCCCCGCGGCCTGCCTGCCCCAAGCCCCTGCCTCTGCCACACTTTCCCTCCCTCTCTCACACCAACTTCAATCCCTCCCTATTGCCTACCCGGTTTCCCGGCTGGGGGTCGCCAGCTCTCTTCATACCCCCACAGCCTCCACTCACCTCGCTCCCCACCCCAACCCTTCTGTGGGTCTAAATGCAGCTGGTTTGAGGCCCTGTGCGTCCTTGCATAGCCGCCCCTCTCTCTACTGCCCCCCCTGGCCCCACTTCTCTTCCCCTCTGCCCTGCACCCCGGGGGCTCCCCTATTTGCTCCCCGTATCCTTTTACATTTCATTTGCTGCCAATTTGTTCTTCTCTTTACAAAGCAGGCAAAGTAGAGGAGCAATGAAGGAGAAAAAGCAAAGCTTATGGATGAGTCACTTTGTGCAAAGGGTATCCGCTGTTGGTCTCTAGCGAGCCTGCTTTGACAGGTGGAAGATTGATGCAAGGCCAAGCCATCCCTCGCCGCACAACAGCTGCACCCACCCCATCTACAACTCTCCAGCGCCCACGGCTCTGACTCATCCACACCTTTACAGTAAACGCCCAACTGACCAGCACTTCCTCCACCAACCTTCGCGCCCCATCGAAAGCTCAGATTTACGGCTCCCTTGCTGACGCCATCCTTTTTCAGCGGACTCTTTAGTTGCCCTTTCTTTCACCTCTCCAAAGGCTTCTCGGCAAAAGAGAGCTTGCTTTGGTTTGGCTACTTGGCGTGACGGTGGATGGGAGGAGAATCAGCATCTGCTGGGTGGTAAAGGGAAAGGTAAAGGGGAGGGGGGTGAAAGGAGGGAAAGAGTATGAGTCAGCCAGCAGACGCGCGCAATGACGGCCAGTTGGCCTGCAGGCCGTCTGCCAAAGCGCTCTGGGGAGAAACAAAGCAGAGCACGGATCGCATTTCGCCCTCCATGCAGCCTAGCCAGCCACCCACAGCGCCTCTCGACTTTACACCATGCCCTCCTGGCCTACTCATGAAACCCGTCTCGTCCTGTATTACCAAGTAGGATTCTGCGAGCCAAAAGACCTAGTGTCTTCGCAGTCGGTAAAGTTTGTGCGTTGCTAAAAAAAATTGCCTAATTTGTGACAAAAGATGGTCAATTTGAAATTTGTTGGTTGACAGAGAGGTGTGAGGCTTTGGGCAGGGTTTTTGCCGGGCTTCCTGTGTGTAGAGATTTGCGCAGGACTTTCGCTCTCCCGCCTCCTTATCACTGGCACACCGCAAACAGATTTCCACAGCTTCCCTGCCCTCCCCCCGCCCCCTCAAAACAGCACCATTGACCTCTCTCTCCACGGCCCTAAACAACCGCCCTCTGCATTGCTCCTCTCCTGCTGCATAGCTGACCTTTCTCTGCCTCTATCTACCCTGCATCTATCTACCCTGCCCTGCCCGCTGCACCATGCCAGGAGAGCATCTGGCTTAGATAGCTGGTCAGAGGCTCTGGGGGTTCCGGTGGGTTTTATGCGGCCTGGGATAGGTAGGGAGGGAAGGTAAGAACAGCTGGGGCAGTTAGGGCGATGGAATGTGAACTGTGAAAGTTGCTTTGCGGGGGGGAGGGGGGATTGCTGGGTCTAGGAGGGAGGCAGAGAGGAGAGGACTGCGACTCTGTGAGGTGAAGCCAGCGAATGAGCTGAAGCGGCCTCCGTTGTAAGGCCACCTCTTCCACAACTTCTCTCATCCATCTTCTGCTTCCACTTTCCCTCTTCTTTTCCAGCCCTTCATCCTCCCTCTTCCATGCTCTGCTTTGCAATGCTCTTTGCGGGCCATTCAGGGGTCCTGGAATGCTTGTAAGGTGATGATGAAATGTAAGGCGGTTTGGATAGGCTGGATGGAGTGTAGGAGGGCCGTAAATATGCAGTGGCGCGCGCGCTTTGGAAAAGCGAGTGTGTGTGGAAATTTGGAAGCCAAAACAGCGTCCATCCACTCCTCTCTCTACTGCCTGCCTTCGTCAAACGGAGGCCCTACTTTTGCCGCGGCCAGAGCCCTCTCCTGAGCTGGAGTAGAGAGAGGCTGAGAGAGATGGGGATGGGGGAAGAGGGAAGCTTTTGCGGCTGCAGGTGCCTCGCCAATATGAATGGCCTCCGGCTGGTTGAAGGAGGGGTCTTTTTCCTTGTGCTGACGAGGGGGGTGGGGGAGACGGGGAAGGGTGGGTGGGGGAGGGGCAGAGGAGAGGAAGCGGTGGTGGTGGTGGTGTGAGGGGGGGGGGGTGATTTTAGGCGGGGGAAGTAGAGGAGAGGGGCGGCATCTGCTCTTTTTTCATCGGCGGGCAGACGCGGAAAGCTGGGGTGGAATGTTTCTTGTCTCCCTCCGCGGAGAAGCGCGTCTGGGCCACAGGCCCGCCCCTGTCCTCATTGCCTGCCAGGACTCAAAGGAGACCGGCAATGCTTTTAGAAGCCTACTTAGCTGAAGCGAGCCTATTAGCGGGGACTGCTCTTTTTGTGATCGCTTTTACTGCAACGCATACTGGGACGAGAATTGGTTAGGGGCCCTCCTAGGGGGTGCCTCAGTTCCAGGTGGTCTCTCAGTTGGGCAGGAGGATTGGCTTCTCAGTAGGAGAGCGCGGTATTTTGTAAGCCATGAGCAGGGCCAACTAAGGGGTGAGGAGAGGGGTGGTGGGAGTACACAAGAGTGCTGCAGGGGGGCTGGGTGCCCCTGCAGGGGTGCTTGGGGCCATGTTGACGTCATTCGATAGCCAGATCAGAGCCAGACTCCCTCCACTGCCCCATTGTCTTTGGCGTTTGTTGCAGAGGAGCAGAGAAGAGGAAGAGGAGTGTTGAGCGAAGATCGCGGAGGTGGTGCTGGAGCAGTAGGCGGGGCGAGCACGTGGGAGCGATGGGCGGCCGCCTGTGGGCCTTCCTCCTTCTCCTCCTTCCTCTCCATGCCCTAGCCGCCTTCAGACAAGAGGCCAGGAAGCAACAGGTTCGCTTCTTTCTATCCCCCTCTCTCCAAATCAGTTCATGAGCGAGGGAGGGCGCAGAGGAGTAGAACAGATCAGACGGCCTGAGCTGCCGGCCGTGTTTGGGCAGGCGTTTTTTGCCAGCTTTCCCACGCGAACTCCGTCTAGGTCAACAGAGAGAGAGAGAGAAGTGGGCAGAGCCAGCTGGGTCTGCAGAGCAATGAAGCCTTATCAGGGGCGCCCAATAAACGCCCTGGGAGGGCTAAGGGGCGGTTTTTGCCAGGGCTTCTAGAGGATGGGGCGAGGAATGGGTAGGGAAGAGAATGGATTGGAGGTGCTGGAGGTGCATAGGCTGGTGAAGCGTCAGGCGTACCCGGTGCGAGGGAGGAGCGGAGCGGAGTTGGCGCTGGCCTCTGGATCTGCACTGGCGCTGGAGTCGTCGGGGCCGTGGGGCCAGTGGAGCTTGGCTCGCGACTGCAGTCGATCCTGCGGCGGCGGCGTCCTCATCGAAACTCGCCAATGCGCGTAACACATTCTTTGCCATTTTTCAGCTCTATCTCACTTCTGTTCTGAATATAACAAATTAGGCCAGTTATAAAGCTTCTACGATTATGTCGGCCGCTTTATGACTCCAGAATTGTTGGAAGAGCTCTGGACAGAGGCTGAAATGGAAGTGGGAGTAGGAGAATTGGTTACATGCACAGGTGAAAGTGAGGCAGGCAAAGGTTAGAGAGAAAGTGGGGATGATGTTGAGTGGGTCGTGCAAGGGCCCGGACAAGCGGTACATCAGCTGCAACGTGGAGGAGTGTCCGGAGGGCGCGGGGGAGTTCCGAGCGGAGCAGTGCGCCAAGTACGACGACGAGGACTTCGAGGGTGCCTACCACAAGTGGGCGCCGGCCACCTCGGAGCTGATCAAGAACCCCTGCGAGCTCAACTGCCAGCCGGCGGGCGGCCAGTTCTTCATGAAGTTCGCGGACCGCGTCGTCGACGGCACCCCCTGCACCCCCACCTCCAACGACATCTGCGTCGAGGGCCACTGCCTGGTCTGCTCTGCCTCCACCTCTGAGAGAGGGGCTGTGAAGGAAGGAGGAAGGGGCATTTGCAGCCGCTGGGCTGTGACGGGCTGCTGGGCTCGGAGAAGAAGGAGGACAAGTGTCTGGTGTGCGAGGGGAGCGGGTCGGAGTGCAAGACGGTGGCTGGGTTCTTCGACGAGCGGGATCTGGAGCTCTCCGTCTACCACGACGTCGTCACCATACCCGTCGGCGCCACCTCCATCCGCGTCCAGGAGAAGCGTGCCACCAACAACTACCTCGGTTCTCTATTATCCTTATCTCTCTTTAGTCTCCACACAAAGGAGATGGGTGCAGCACTGCGTAACTCGAGCGGGGACTTTGTGCTGAACGGGAACCACCGGATAGAGATGGCGCGCACGGTGCGGACGGGCGGGGTGGCCTGGGACTACCGCCGCACCAAGGGCTCCACCGGCCTTACCTTCGAGCTACTCACCTCCCGCGGACCCCTCAAGGAGCCCGTCACCGTCGCCGTATGCCCCTTCATTCTTCTCTTCCACTCCCCCTCCCCCCCTACAGAGTCTGCCTCCTGCAGCTGCTGCACCATTCGAGTGGGAACGCGGGGATCGAGTACGAGTACTCCCTGCCGCTGCAGCAGGTGAAGTACGTGTACAAGCCGGCGGCCTGGTCCTCCTGCTCCGTCACCTGCGGCAAGGGTTGCTTCTCCCTCTTCTTTCACCCTTCTCTTTCCTTGAGCTGTTCTCTCTGGGGACTGACATCATGAACTCTGTTGGAGGGGTGGAGAAGCGGGAGCTGGACTGCTTCGACCGGGAGGCCAACGCCGTGGTCTCCGCGGACTTCTGCGAGGCCGCCAACGCCTCGTCGCCGGTGACGGAGCGTGAGTGCGAGACGGTGGACTGCGCCGCGGACTGGTTCGCGGGTGATTGGGAGGACTGCTCCGCCTCCTGCGGGGACTCCGGCTGGCAGTACCGCGTCGTCTACTGTCACAAGGTACCCACCCACACCCTCCAGTTGGGGGAGGAGGAGGAGGAGGAGGAGGAGGAGGATGGGGTTGAGGTGTTCGGAGACGGGGACAAGATGACGGTGGGGGATGAGGAGTGCAGCGGAGAGCGGCCGGTGCCAAGCCAGAAGTGCGCGCGGTTCCCGTGCCCGGAGTGGAACGCGGGTCCCTGGTCCGCCTGCTCCCAGCCCTGCGGGGAGGCCAAGCAGTACCGCTCCGTCACCTGCCGCAGTGAGCAGCCCGGCCAGGAGGGAAAACTCCTCCCCGCCTCCGCCTGCCCTGCTGAAGGGGACAGCGCAGAACCCGGTATATCACAATTCGGCTCATTTATACCATCAGTCGGTTAACTTTTTTCTATTTATTAACTATATTTAAACTAACGTGCTCAGTAGTTTAAATATAGTGAATAAAGGGAAAAAAGTTAACCGACCGATAGTATAAATGACCCCACAGTCCTTCTCCTTTCTCTGCGGCAGACCTAATAGAGAGGGGATGTTGATAGAGCGAGAGCGCGACTGCAACCTGGGCCCTTGCACGGGGCTGGCGTTTGCGGTGGGTGAGTGGGAGCTGTGCGCCAAGTGCAACGACACCCTGGACACTCGCAGCGTCAAGTGCCAGGACGAGTCCGGCAAGCAGTACCCCCTGGACAAGTGCGACGGGGACCTACCCCCAGACTCCAGGTCCCTTCTCAACTCCTCCCCTCTGCTCACATTCCTAAGACCATCCATCGCCCCAGGCCGTGCAATGAGACGATCGAGTGTGTGTACCTGTGGCACAGCAGTGCGTGGAGCAAGTGCAGCACCAACTGCGGCAAGGGCAGTCAGAGCCGCGACGTCTACTGCGCCATCAGCAACCCTGACGGCCTTCTTGTACCTTTTTACCTCCTGCCCCTCCCGCTACACAACCCCTCCTCCACTCCAGGTCATGGACGACTCCCACTGCCTCGACGAGCGTCCTGAGGAAAGCCAGGAGTGTGTCCAGGAAACCGAGTGCACCGGTACCTACATGGCCACTCCCTGGACTGAGGTCAGCTTTCCTTTTGGCTATTTTTCTCCGTTTATTCATTTGAAAATGTTTATTCATTTGAATAAAGGGAGAAAGAGGGTGGCTTTTGTTTGCAGTGCTCGGCAAGCTGCGGCGGCGGGGAGCAGAGTCGAAAGGCGCACTGCTTCACCTGGGACTTCCAGCTGGAGCCGGAGCTTTGCGATCCCGCCAAAGCCCCTCCACTCCTCCAGCCCTGCAACACCCAGCCCTGCCCCAGTACAACCTCTCATTCTTCACCTCTGCCTCTCTTTGCTAAACTATTCTTTTGACCATTTTTCCCTTCCTATTCATCTCTTTCCTACCTGCTCGTCGCCTATGTAAACTTAGCTCTTGTAAAATAAAGCCTCCACTGCTTTGAAAGAAGACGAAAAAAGAGGGTGGGATGAGAAAAGGCGGGATGGGTGAAAGTAGGCAAAGTTAGGGATAAGGTATGGGCAAAGCTAATGTGAAGAAAGCGTGTTGTGCAGCGTGTGCGGATGGGGAGTTCGGTTGCTGTCCGGACAACTCCACCTGGGCGAGCGGCCCCTTCCTCGCCGGCTGCAGCAACTGCTCCGACACCGAGTTCGGCTGCTGCCCCGACAACATCACCATCGCCATGGGCTCCGACTTTGAGGTCTCCTTCCTCAGCCAAGCTCTAAGGTTTCTTCCAACGTCTATAGCTATTTCCAGGGCTGCCCTGGGGTAGCAGAGTCTTCCGAATCGGTGGAGGGTTCGGGTGCTTCGTCGTCGGAGGAGGGCGGGGAGATGTCGGAGGCGATGGAGGAGCGTCCGGAGTGCGGGGAGAACGAATGGGGCTGCTGTCCGGACGGCCTGACGCTGGCCACGGGGCCGGAGGGGGCGGGCTGTCCTGAGCTGCTCTGCGAGTACACCTCGGAGGACGGACTCAGCGCCACCATCCCCTGCGTCAACGAGACCGTGAGCGAAGGAGAGGAGCTCCAGGCCACCAACGCCACCAGCCCCGCCAACGCCAGCGAGGCGGAGAACGTGACGCTCACCTGCAAGGACGCCGACTTCGGCTGCTGCCCCGACTGGCTCACTGAGGCCGGCGGCGAGAACTATGCCGACTGCCCTCTCTTCATTCTCGGTTCTTTTTTATCGAGACCCACCGATATCTAGATTTATCAATATATAGGTCGAAACCGCTTTACTATATTCATATTTGTGATCCGTCCAGATCCAGAACTATTAAATACCACAAAATCTCCAACAAAAGCCTAATGTTTGTAAAATGGATGCAGGTGAATGCGAGAGCAACGAGACGGCGCCGTGGGGCTGTTGCCAGGACAACGTGACGCAGGCGCGCGGGGAGAACCTGGAGGGCTGCGGGGACGAGGCCTGCTCTGCCTCCACCTTCGGCTGCTGCCCTGACCGACGCACCATCGCCTTCGGACCCCACTACGATGGTATGCCCCTTACCCTCTCCTCACACCCACCCCTACAGACCTAAACACCTCCAGGCTGCGAGCGCTCCTCGTTTCCCTGCGAGGCCTCCGAGTTCGGCTGCTGCCCGGACGGGGAGACGGCGGCGCTGGGGGCCAGCGGGGATGGCTGCGACGCCTCCTGCCTCCTCACCAAGTTCGGCTGCTGCCCAGACGGTGTCAAGGCTGCCAAGGTTCTCTTACTCCTCCTACCTTCCTCCCGCTTGCACTACTCCTACTGCTCACTCCCAGGGTCCATCCAACGACGGCTGCGGCTGCTCGGTGGCGCCGTACGGCTGCTGTCCAGACGGTGAGACGGCGGCGGCGGGGCGGAACTTCGCCGGCTGTCCCTCCACCTGCGCCACCTCCGCCTACGGCTGCTGCCCGGACGGGAAGACGGCCGCCGCCGGCCCCGCCAACGCCGGCTGCCCCTGCCAGTACACCGCCTTCGGCTGCTGCGCCGACGGCGAGACCGCCGCGAGGGGGCCCAACAAGGTCCTCCACTACCCTTCACTCCTTCTTATCTCAACCACTAAATCCTTCCTCTCCCTTCCAGGAAGGCTGCGACGACTGCCGCTACGCCAAGCACGGCTGCTGTGCGGACGGGCGAACGATCGCCCGCGGGCCCAACGGGGCCGGCTGTCCCCCTCCCCCCACACGAGCCCCTTTCATCCAGGGCGGCACCGTCTCCCCCTCAAAGTCCTTCCTCTCCAACGCCCCCCTCCAATAGCAGCAGGATGTGTTTGCAGACTGGCAGGGTGCAGTCTGCCGCGAGCGGAGGGTCGTCTGTGCGGGGGCAAGTACGAGGTGCGGTGGTACTTCCAGGCGGAGAGCGGGAAGTGCGAGCGCTTCTGGTTCGCCGGCTGCGACGGCAACGACAACCGCTTCGAGTCCGAGGCGGAGTGCCGCGGGGTCTGCATCGAGCCGCCCGGCACCGGCCGCTGCTACCTGCCCAAGATGGAAGGCCGCAAGGAGTGCTACAACTACCAGCTCTCCTACGCCTACAACCCCGCCACCGCTCACTGCGACGCCTTCTACTGGCGCGGCTGCGACGGCAACGCCAACCGATTCAAGACCCAGGACGAGTTCTCTTTTCTCCTTTTCCTCTTTTCTCCGCTCTCCCCCTCCCCCCACAAAGTCCAGAGAAACTACTAGACTAGCAAGAAAGAGTTAGAGTGTAAAAGTGAGTAAATACAAGGCTGATTGAGGTGTCAGCGGTTCTGCCACGGAGTGGGCGTGAACATGCGTGCCAGCCCGCCTGTTCACAGTGCGCCGCCAGTGCGTGTGATGCCCACGCGCCAGCCACCGCCCACTGCTCGCCCCGCACCCGTCCTCGATCGAAGGTCCCCTTTTCATCTCTCTCTCATCCTCTCCTCTCTCCCATTCCCCTTCCCCCCTAGCTACAGCTCTCATGATGCCTGTCAATGCCTGCAGCAAATGGAGTGAGCGGAGTCGCTACGGAGTCAACGCCCTGCCCGCCCCCCGCCGCTCAGGTACTGCCTTTGCTGGACTCGCCCAGCTTTTCTTCTGAGCCCCTTCTTCTTTTTTCAATCCAACTAGATAAGCACAGTTCGCCATAGCCCACCTCTGTCTAGTTCCTTCCAGGATTGCTTCCTCCTACTGCCTACCTTACACTGCTGTCAGTATTTAGGCCAAAGGCAAGGTTCCCAAGCGTTTTCATCTTTACTGCCATTTGGATCGTTCCTCCTCCTTCCTTGACACACTGCCCTTGGTGAGATTGGATAAACCGCGGCCTGCCTGCTCCCCAGGCCAACTCTATGGGTGGTGGATGAGTGTCCCTTTGCTAAAATCCCACTCAAACCCTGCGGGCATGGGCTAGCAGCTTTTGCTTGGCTTTTTGCACGGTTGCTTTTGAGCTTCAGCTTAGGCGGTAGAGCTAGTGCGGAGTGTGTTGGTGTGGTGGGATGGTGTGGGGTGTTTGGAGATTGGTCAGAGAACGCCTGCCTGAGCTATCCCTGCGGCCCTCGCATGCTCTGCTGGCCGCTGGCCTGCCCACAGCACAACGCCTCCTGCCGCCCCTACCGATGCCAGCTGGACTGGCGTCTATTCACCAACACATCCTCCTCTACCACCACCTCCTCTACCATCACCACCTCCTCACCTAGCACAACCACTCGCAATCCCTACGCCCTCATCGTCCATGTTCACCGACGCACCAAGCCACATCCACGCCGCCGCCTCCGTCCCTTTCCTCGCCCAAAGAACAATCGCCTCTATCCCC
This sequence comes from Ptycholaimellus sp. GST1_10, assembly GCA_030248095.1. Classification (NCBI taxonomy): domain Eukaryota; kingdom Metazoa; phylum Nematoda; class Chromadorea; order Chromadorida; family Chromadoridae; genus Ptycholaimellus; species Ptycholaimellus sp. GST1_10. The sequence continues at coordinate 35,881 of JASANA010004247.1, forward strand.
AACGCTCCGCCATCTCCTCCAGCACTCCTCCCACCAGCACCTCTACCACCAAGCGTAGGCCAGCTCATTCCCTGCATGCATGCTGCTCTGCATTTCCCCCTTCTCCGCAAGCGCTATCTCTTTTCTCCTCCATCTCTTTGCTCTCTGAGCATACTTATATTTCACTAGCATCCTTTCACTCCTCCAGTTTTCCTCCTGCATCCAAGTGAGGTTTGCAAAGAGTGAGCAGTCCAAATGCATGCCCCTTTCTCCACTCCTCCAGCACTTGTGCCCGTCTTCCTCACTCTCACACTCCTTTGCACCAGAGGCTGTCTATGGTACTTTTGCAGCGGAGACTCTGGACTCCTGGGCCTCCCGGCCACTGGTGGACATCGTCATTCCACTCCTACCTTCAGGGACTCCCAGCACCACCCCGCCTCCTCCCTCCTCTAGCCAGGAGGAGCTGGGGGTGGCGGACTACTTTGAAGACCCCTGCGAAGGCGACCCCTGCGGCCCCGGCTACCACTGCCACATCGTTTTCAGCTGCGACGGGCCCGGCATCGACTGCTACGATTGCTACCCCATCCCAACCACCCGACCACCCATCCGCAATCCTCGCCCCATCGCTCCCACCTCACACCGGATGAGCAGCGGTGCCTATGCTGTCTAGCTCCCATCGCTGTCACCTCGATTCACAGCCAATCTGTCGCTTTCCGTTCTCTGTGCCTCTGTCATTTCTCCGTCCTCAAGGCCCCTCTCCATCCACAAGCTTGGCCAGGGTTTTGGGTAGGGAGCGGTGTGCTTGGATTGCAGCTGTAGTCTGGGCTCCCTGTGAGAGGAAGCCGTGCGCCTTCGGCCAGCGCTGCTACGCCAACCCTCGCCCCTGCGCCCCCAACGACGCCGCCTGCATCCCCTTCCACTGCATTCACATCCCCTCCCCGCCCCCGCCTACCACGCCCTACCGTCAACCTCCCCGTAGCACCTTCGCACCTACTACCACCTCCACCACTTCTTCTGCTACCACTTCCACCACTTCTGCTACCACCTCCACCACCTCTACTACCACCTCCACCACCTCTACTACCACCTCCACTCCCAGCACTGCCATAGCAAGCCAGCTGCCTCGTTAGTCTTTCACCCTGCACCCACGCCCCGCCACCCTAACTTGGCTCTGGAGACAACTGCTGCTGGTGCTGCTTTAACTGAGGTGTGGGCATGTGTTACAGAGCCAACCTGTGCCGACCATCCCTGTGGCCCCAACGAACTCTGCCAGCCCTCTCTGGACCCCGCCTGCACCCTCAACTGCTTCCGCTGCCTCCCTCGTTTGCATCCCTTTGCACTCCCACATCTCTATATCTGCACACTAGCGCCATTCACTTTCTCATCCTCATCCAGCATGACGCAACTCTTCTTATTACTCCAGCCAGCATGCGCGGCATTGCAGTGGACGCATGCTCCTCGTCGCCGTGCCCGGAGGGTTGGGACTGCTTCAACGACCGCCGACGCTGCTCCCCCGACGACCCCCGCTCCTGCTTCCGATGCATTCCCCGTCCTCATCCTACACTCACTCCTAGCACTCACACCACTTTAGCCTCTCCAGGCCCCACTACCACCACCATCACCACCACCACTCCTACCACGACCACCACCAAGCACAATCCCCCCAGTATACCCCTGCAAGGAGCAGCCTGTCAGCCGGACCCCTGCGACCCAGTGCGTGAGTACTGCGCCCCGGAGCCTCTAGACCCCGCCTGCCCCCACTGCCCGCGCCACCTCTGCATCCCGCGTTAGGCTTCCTCCGCACAACCCCTAGCACTCTTGCATGGCCTTCTTTTTGTCTCTCTCTCTGATTGGTTGGGAGTGAAGTGGTGCTGGGAATGGGAGTTGCAGGGAATCCTTGCACTCGGCACCCCTGCCCGCCAGCCTACGCATGCGCTCTCACGCCTCACCAGCCCGGCTACGCCTGTCTCCCTGCCACCACACCCGCCACCAAACGTTACCCCACACGCCCTTGCCTCTCCCTATCTCTGCACGCCGAAACCCCCTCATTTCTATCTTTCACTCATCTCTATCCACCACCCATCCATCATCAGCACAGAACACGATCAGCATACACATTCACCATGAACCTAAGTGAAGCATCTATACACGCTGTGTGTAAGCGAAGCAGCTACGGGCCAATGCCTGGGCATGGAGGGAGGGGCCTGGTTGAGTTCCCGCGGCCAATGCCAGCGACGAATGCAGGTAGACTGAGTGGAGCTTGTCTGCTGTGTGCCTTGTGTCTGCATGTTCTCTGTCTGTCTGCTTCACCTACTCTTCTGCTCCCTTCTTCGCCACCTTTTCTGCCTCCCCTCAACCCCTTTTCAACCGCCCCTCCTTCTCACCCCTGCTTCTTCTCCCCACCTCTTCTCTGGAAGCCTCACCAACGCCGCCTCTTCCTCACCCCAGCTCCAGCAGTGGCAGGGATGGGAGAGAGAGTGTTGGGGACTGTCCAGGATCGCTGTCGGAGGTGGAGTGTCGAGCGCCGTTCGACAGCGGCCCCTGCCGAGCCTACTACCGGAGCTTCTACTTCGACTCCTTCACGGGGACCTGCCTCAACGGCATCTACGGCGGCTGCGGCGGCAACAGCAACCGATTCGAGAGCCAGCAGGAGTGCCTGGACCAGTGCCAGCACTACGGACCTCTTCAGGTGGCAGCCCTGCTCTCTCTGGAGGAGTTGTGAGGAAGGCGTATTGCTGCAGGTGGCAACGCGGGTGGTGGAGTCGGTGCCGGCGGCGGCGCCGAAGCGATGCGAGCAGCCGGTGGACCGCGGCAGCTGCAACGGGAACTTCCCGCGCTTCTACTACGAGCCCGCCATGGGCCACTGCCTCTCCTTCCAGTACTCCGGCTGCGGCGGCAACGACAACCGATTCCTGTCAACCCCTTTCACTCTGCCTCTCCTCCGGGATCAGCCTCATGAGTGGCTTGCAGGGAGGAGGGAGAGTGCGAGGCGGAGTGCAAGAAGGCCAAGGCCCCGATGGCAGCCATCCGCTCCTCCGCGGCCGCCGCGGGAGCCATGCCCGAGGACTGTCTGCTCCCTGTCCAGTCCGGCGGTTCCCCCCTGCCTCCTCCAGTCCACCTCAGCCCCCAGACACAGAGTCCTGCCTTCTCAGAGTGCGCGGAGGAAGAGCTGATGTGGCACTACCGGCCGGTGGACGGGAGCTGCGTGCGCTTCGCCTACTCCGGCTGCGGCGGCAACGCCAACCGATTCCGTTCCCACAACGACTGCTTCACCCGCTGCGCCAAGCAAGCTGGTACTGCCGCATAGCCTACTGCTTGTTTTCGAAGCCAGAAAACGATTCTAATATTGAGAATCCCATGGGAGAGGACATGGGACAATAATCTTAGAGGATAACAATCCCCTGTCCTTTCCCATGGGGCTATTAAAATTAGAATCGCCGTCTGGATGGCATGAGTTGTCTAATGAAACAGTAGAATCAAGAAGATGGGCAAAAGCGATGATTTGCAGAAGTGTGCGAGCTGCCGAAAGTGGCCGGCCCATGCCGAGCCTCAAAACCCCGCTGGTTCTACAACTACGAGGCAGGGCGCTGCGAGGAGTTCCTCTACGGCGGCTGCCTCGGCAACATCAACAACTTCCGCTCCGAGGCCGACTGCACAGCTGCCTGCCCCCAGCAAAGCCTCAACAATCTTCTCCTCAAGGATCAGCCCAAGGGTACCCTTTTCTCCCCTTTCCTTATTGCCTTTCTTTCACAATGGCCATGGGACTTGATGTCGTGTCGGAGGGCTGCTTTTCTTCTGTGAAGGGAAGTGAAGTTCCACAGCTCTTCTCTCCAGCCCTTCACTGTGGAAGAAAAGCAGCCCTCCGATACGGCATCAGGACTGGCATGAGAATGACTGACTGAAAAAGAAGGCAGGATGAGGAGTGGTGCATTGCAGAAGAGCAGGAGGCTGGCTGCGAGAGCAATCCGTGCCCAGAGGGGCAGCGGTGTGTGGCGGAGGCGTGCGAGCGGGGCCCCTGTCCCTTCCGCTGCCTGGAGGCGGTGGAGAAGGAGGGCGGCTTCGCCCCGCCCAAGCCCGGCCTCGCCCATCCCCCTCCTCCACCCGCCAGCCAGGCCCCCTCCAGCTCCTACCCTAAACCCACCTCCCACCTGCCCGGTACCACCTCTCCATTCATCCCTCCCTTCCTCATCAACTATGGCATTGTGCAGAACTCTGCTCGCTGCCGAAGGAGGCCGGCTCCTGCTTCGGCGAGGAGCAGGCCTGGTACTACGACGAGGCGACGGGGGCCTGCCGCGGCTTCGCCTACACCGGCTGCAACGGGAACGCCAATCGATTCGCCTCCGAGGAGGCCTGTCTCAGGGCCTGCGGGGCCTTCCGTGACATGGGTTCCCCCTTTCTCACCCCCTCCTCTGCCTGCCCACACTGAACAACACCCTGCTTGCAGAGGTCTGCGCTATGGGGGCGGACGAGGGTGGCTGTGAGCTGGCCCTGCCCAAGTGGGCCTACAGCGGGGAGTCGGGGGAGTGCCAGCTCTTCTACTTCGGCGGCTGCGGCGGCAACGGCAATCGCTTCGCCTCCAAGGAGGAGTGCCAGGCCCTCTGCGCCTTCGAGACCAGCCTTGGCATCGGTCAAACCTTTCCCACCCCCTTCCTTTCACTCCCCTAAAGCAGAAGTCCCTTGCAGAAGTCTGCCAGCAGCCCGCGGAGGTGGGGAGCTGCAGCGCCTTCCTGGAGCGCTACTTTCACAACGCGAGCAGTGGCCAGTGCGAGAGCTTCCAGTACGGCGGCTGCGACGGCAACGCCAACAACTTCCCCTCTCTCGAAGCATGCCAGGAGCGATGCGCCGCCACTGACATTGTCACCAGCGGTATGTCTGCCCCTTCAGCCTCCTATAACCAATCACATCCCCTCACTGCCCCAGCCACAAGCACCCTCCCATCCTAGCCAAGCAGTAAGCATGGTGTACAACAGACGCGTGCATGCTGGGGCGGGACGCGGGTCCGTGCACGGACGCGGTGAGCCAGTGGTACTTCGACGCGGGGGCCGGGGACTGCCGCCTATTCACCTACGGCGGCTGTCGCGGCAACGCCAATCGCTTCCCCGACAAGGACGCCTGTCGACGCGCCTGCCACGGAAGACGTCTCGCACACCTACAACACCATTCTCACTCTGCACAAGGCACGCACCCATTTCATTCCTCCGCCCACCTATTCTGCTGCCCTCACACTCACCTCTCCAGCGAATGCACAGCCAGCCAAATTAAAATTGTCTAGTGATTGAGGAAGGCCTGGAATGTAGGAAAGAGGGAATTGCAGTGAAGCCATCGTCATCTCCGCTGCCGGCGGAGTCGCAGGACTTCCAGCTGAGCGTGGGCGTGGAGCGGGCGGAGTGGAGGGAGGGGGAGCAGCTCATCCTCACCTGCGCCGCCGACAAGGCCGCCGTCGCCGACTTCGTCTGGACCAAGGACGCTGCACCGCTTCGTCTAATCAACAAACGCATCCAGGTTAGTCTCCTCTTCAAGCCTTCCGCTGGACGGGAGGATGATGGAGAGCAACCAATCAATCAATCAACCTTTGCAGACGATGGAGGAGGGGAAGTTCCTGAAGATCTCCTCAGCCAAGAGCTCCGACAGCGGGTCCTACGCCTGTTCCTACACCGGGGACGGGAGCCTCGCCCAGCCCGTCACCATCACCATCACCAGTTCCTTCCTCCTCTTCGTTTCCCTGCCGCACTAAGATGGGGGCTGATTTTGAGGCAAGCTGAAAGAGGTGGGCAAGAAAGGCTGCCGGGATGATACGGAGAAGGCGGATTGCGCCATGGTGGCCAAGCTGAGTCTCTGCCGCAACACCTGGTATGCCAAGTTCTGCTGCGCCACCTGCTCCAGCCACTAGAGACCCAGCCGCCTACATTCTTCTAGGCCTTCTTTGCATTTCCAACCCAACCCCTGCTTTTACTTATTCTTTGATTTCTTTCTAACTTTTCTCATCTTCTTTGTTGCCTTTGCATTTGTTAGCCAAATCATTTGGATTCATTTTCATTTAGCGTATGCGCATTGTCATTCTGTTGTCATCCTATATCACTTCTTCCTGCCTTGAGCTTCTTCCTACTAGCCTGCCTTTCGTTGACTGCCGAACGCTGTACAAAAACCAGGCCGAGCAAGTGGGTGAAAAGCCTGTGCTGTCCATTCGCTGCCTTACTGCTTCCCTTTCTCAACGCCATTACAACTGCCCAGGCTTGCTTGCCTCTTACGCTCTCATTTGCATTTCCCATTTTTATTAATCACTTAGCCACCGTTTCGCTAAAAGCAACAACCGCAACTAAAAACAAAACAAATGAACACATTCTGAATTTAGTCAATACCAATAGTCAATACAACTTCTTTTCTCAAATCCAACAAAACATAGAAATAATTTGAAAAAGCATATTTTGGCAACCAACTTTTGAACTCCCAGTAAAGCTCTCTTAAATTGAATGAAATTTTTTGTTTAAAACTCGTTTATTCATAGTAATTGCAATGCAGCCGGTATTTATGAGGCAACTTATAATTAGTGGGCAAAAACTTGTTTCTTTCTCCAGAAAATTGCGGAATTTTTGTCTAGAAAATACATCTTTTTATTAGCAACCTCTTTTCTCGGCAACCATTCGTGCTCGACTTTTCCCCCATATTCACCAGCCCCTTTTCGAACGCCAAGCGTTCATTTCCAAAATGGTGGGCAGTAAGGGTGAAGGAAATCTCACCATCTCGCCATGTTTTCGTGAAAACAAGTGGGCAAATATTCCGCGAGCACGCTCTTCTCCCGTCGAGAAATACGCAAACATTGTGCAAAATGCAACATAAATAATCAATCACCAACAATATCGAGACTATTGATCCCACAGTGCTATATCACAAATTGGCAGGGATTTTACGGGTTTTACAAGCGGAGAGAATCGATACATCTAAGAATTTCAGATCAAAGCCAGAAGAGCATTGCCTACATCTTGATTCATAAATAGATATACATGACTGGTGCATAAAAGCCAGAAAGCTAGGAAGTCAGAATTCAGAATGAAGGTTCCCCCTGGTTCACGTACTCTGTGTATGCATCGTTGAGTTCCGTGAAAATAAGCTTGGCAAGGCTTTCATGTGGGGTCCCTTGCAACTGCAATATTTTTCATCTCCTCAAAACGCATCAAATATGAGGTGGTTTAGGAATGAAAGGCAAAGTATGGAAGGAATGAAAGGAATATATGGGAATGAAATGAAAGGCAGACCTTGTCAGGATGAACGGCGAGGCAAGCCCTACGGTAGTGCTTCTTGATCTGAGCCGGCGTCAGCAATTCGCCCATCGAAACCCCCGCCCACTTATTCTCTGCACCAGTTTTGCTCTTGTTCAACTTTGGCATGGATGAAAGAGAGAGAGAGAGTTGAGGTAACCTGGCCAGGTGACCTCATGCAGTGTGCCGAGTAGGGCGCGGATGTTGCGCTCCTTGCCCTTGGTCCAGTCGCGGATGAGCAGGAGCTCGGGGTCTGTGGTCTTCGCCTCCTCCTGCAAGGGCGTGAGGGGGTGAGTGTGGAGGATTGGGCGGGGCAGGAGAAGGGGAGGACCTTGCGCACCATCTCCGCGATGGTCTGGGGCCCGGCGCTGGCAGTGCGAGCGAAGCCTTGGCTGGAGAGGATGTCGTCGAAGGCGGACGCCGCCACCCGCGGCTTCACTCCACCGCCCACGCCTCCCTTCTCTGTCAACGTAGGCTCTCTCTTTGCCTCCTGTCAGAAAGAGAGGGGCGGAGTGCAGCCACCGAGGTCGGAGAAGTGGGAGCGGCTGTAGTTGGGGCGTGAGGGGGAGGCGGTGGAGGAGGCGCCGAATGCAGGGCTGCCCATGGCCGAGTGAGTCCCGCTAGCTGGAAGAGGGCAGGTGGTGGTCAGGAGGCTGTGAAGGAAGGGAGCAAAGACCGGGGGGCTTCCACTGCTTCTGGCCGGGTGAAGAGGAGAGGAGGTGTGCGAAGGGGTCGTCGCCCTTCGCCTCTGCACTTGGCGACTCTCTTCTCATGGAGCTCATGGCCGGAGTGCTCATATTCCTCAATGTTTCTTAGCTTAGACGCACTGATGTTCAATGCTTGGATGGGATGAAGGAGGGAGGATGGAAGGAGGGAGGATGGAAGGATGGAAGGAGGGAGGATGGAAGAAGATGGGAAGACCGATGCATGGAGATGGGGGGAGCAAGTCCGGGGCCGGCGGCAGTGACGTTGTCCGCGTTCCAGTTCTGCAGGAGGTCGGGCCCAACCTTTTCCTCCCCCGTTTTCAAATCTCTGCATCCATTCTCCGCATTTTCATTCCGCATACTTTTCCTCTAAATCCCCAAATTGTTCTTTTATAAGCAATTCAAAGAAAGATTTGGGCGTAGGATTAGAGGGAGAAATGGTGGGCAACCCAAAGAGTTCCTCCAGGGCGTCCTTGTGAGTGGGAGGGGCAGGGGGAGGGGCTGGGTCCTCGAAGGCCGCGAAGGGGTTGAAGCTGGCCTGAGCTGAAACTTGGGGCAGCATAGCAAACACAAGATCTATAGGGCGTGTAAGGTCTGCCTTTCGGCGGTTGCTGCGGCGTGGGCGTAGGAGTGGGAGGAGCGTTGGCGAAGTTGAGGAGGTCCGCAACTTCCGGCTCTGGCTCTGCCGGGATCTCCTCCTCCTCTTCCTGCCATTCCCCCTCCTCCTCCTCTAATTGGCGGGCAGGTGGATGGGAAGGGAGGCGTACAGGCGGTGGCTGGGGAGGTGGGGCGGCAGCCTTCTCAGCAGCCTCCGACTCATCCAGGCCACCCTCCACCACCCTCCGCCCTGGGGCCGGCGAGGCTTCGCGACTCCGTCCCGCCGACACATCTGCAGCTCCTTTCATGGGCATAGGGCTCCAGAGAGTGGCCTTTTCAAGCGCGCGAGGATGGAAGGAGGAGGATGAAGGAGGGGTAAAAGGAGGGGAACAGGGGCTGGAGCAGTCCTCCTCCTCGGCGAAGAGGGAGTGCTTCTTGTGCCGGCGCGGGGCGACGGCGTGTAGGTCGTGGAGGGTGCGGCGGAGGGCGACCTTGAGTAGGCTCAGCTTCTTCTCACTGGCCAGCATTCTGCTGCTTCAAACCTTTCTGGCTGGAGGTGCCAGGGGGGGAACGCGCAAATCTGGCCAGCACTTCTGTCAGCAGAGAAGCGGCCTCCCCCTTCCTCCACTCCAAGAGAGACGCTAAACAAAAGCAGGCTATGGGGAAACGCGAACAGCTTCGGAACCTGAGGCTTGTGGGCGCGAAAATCGCCAGCGCAAACAAGCCAGCAGGCGAAGGTCGGGGAGGCTGTTTATTCATGTCCTATTACCAGTCGGAGGCGGAGGATGAAAGGATGCGAGCATGAAAAGCTGCAACTGTCTCAGGTGGGGGGGGGGCAAGAATAGGAAAGAAAGTAGGGCCAAAAGTATGGAAAGTGGAGAACGAGTGGAGGGTGGGTGTGGAGGAAAGAGTGGGGAGTGTGGCAGTGAAGGAGAGGCTGAAAGGTCTTCAGGCGCCTGAGCAATGCCCGCCCAAAAAGCCGTCATTCCAGCCAGCCTGGCAAAGGCCCGGAATGTCAGAAAGCGCGTCCGCCTTCCTCCCCTGCACACAAACTCTGACTGGGAAAGCAATGAGAGGCGGGCTAATAAGACGCGGAGATTGGTGAAGATGCTGGAAAGTGAGGGAGGGAGAAGAGTGGGTGGGAGAGGGGAGGATGGAGTAGGGGCGGGAGCTATGGCTACACAATGCGATGCAGCTAGCGGTGCCAGTCGCCCCCCCGCCTGTTTAGCTTTCCACCAGCCCACATGACTCACACACTCCCAACACCTCTGCCACGCCCCAATCACCTAAGCAACCATTTTCATGGACAGTTCAAGGTCACTACTTCGTAGGCCGCACTTCATGGCAGCAAATCAGCTGAGGAATGCTGAAAAAGGTGGCCTAGCAGATATGACGCAAAAGCTTAGCACAATGAGGGAAACAGAATCGGCGAGGTGCGGCAGACAGCTTTTTGCGAAGGAAAAAAGGCAGAAGAAGACAAGGCTACAGTCTGGGCGCAAAGGGCTGGGGGCCGATGTTGACAGAGAGAGGGAGAGAGAGAAAGAGGCTGGCGCGGGTGCAAATAACTGCCTCACTGCCCAGCCCTCCTATGACCCCCAACACACACACTCAATTCTTCACTTCATATTCAACCCCTCATTATTTTTCTTGTCACAATCACAAATGTGACTGGTTTATAATATTTAAAGTTTGAGTGCATATCATTCAACTCGGCAGCGGGCAGATGGGAAAGGATAAGCGAAATGGACTGAGTAGGCAAAGCTTGGCAAGAAATCGGATAGGACGAAGATTGCTAGCCTGGCACATGCTGGCTGAAGGGGAGTGTTTTCCAGTGCCTTTAGCACTACTTAAAAGCCGTCAATACCCAGACAGAGGTGCCTTGGCTAGAGTATGCCTCATATGTCTGGGAGACGTTGGCAGGATGAGAAGGGTGGAAAAAGAGGGCTGTGTATTGGAGGCAGTGGATCCTGACTGCGGCCAAAGGGAAGTGGTCTGGTCTGCAATTACGGATTTGCCACATCAGAGCCCCAAAGGCCGGACCTGTTTTACAGCGCAAACAATCAGACTCGCTCACACTTTTGCCCATCACCTGGCTCCAACTTTCCAACACCTGCGGCAAGCCTCGCCGAGGAGAAGAGGTAGTAGGAGAGGGGAGGAGAGGTGGTAGAAGAGGGAAGGAGAGGGATGGGAAGGGAGGAGGGCACTCGTGACCTGGGCAGGGTGGCTCTGCGCACTTGCTGAGACGAAGACCTCCAGGTGGTTTTTCGCCCGCCCGCCATTCAACGGGGCCGCCGGACTTTTGTGAGGGCGAGGATTGGGGGGGGTGAGGTAGGGATGGGTGGAGGTAGGGATGGGGGGTAGGGATGGAGGGAGGGCAAAGAGAGACCTCGGCCAATCGCTCCCCTTTCAGCACCTCCCACCACGCCGCTGTATTGAGGGTAATCCTCTGGCTCTGCCCTGCCCGCCACGCACCAACAACCACCCATCCAACCTCTCCACCCAGCCCATCATGCCCCTCTTCCTTTTCCCAGACACACCGCGGGCTCACAAAAACCACCCCTTTTATTGATGGATCCCCTCTGCTGGGCGCCTTCATCCAGCTGGGCAAAGAAACGCCTCCCCAATTGAGATGGTTTCACCGCGGAAGTCCAACTGGGCGACAGGAGGTGCTCAAAAGGGCTGCAGACAACGACAGAGGTCGCTCTTCTTACCCAGGCCTGAGCCGCCTTGGTTCCACTCCAGGGTGCTGAAGAAGTTCCCGCTCCCCGCCTCCCGCTTCTCTGTCTCCATCTCAAGCTTTGCCTGGTTGAGGAAGAAGGGGGGAGGGGCAATATAAATGAAAGACCGAGGCTGGCGGATCGGGATCAGCTGCTGCTGGCTTGAGGCCGAGGCTTCGCGCAATTTGCTCCCTTTCTTCCCGATCTGAGGGATGGGCGGTGTTGGTGGAGACTGGGGTGGGGGAGAGGAAAGGTTGGGGAGACCGGAGGTGAGGAGGTGGGGGCCGAGGCCTTTGGAATCGTAGGTCCAGTAGGCGGGCGTATCTTCGAAAGGGCGCTCCTGCTCGGACAGCTCCACCTCCAGTGACAGTCTGCAAAGGCTCCATCCCTCTTGCAGAGACTCCTCTTGAGGGGTGAGAGTACCGGAATCCGTCGCCGTACTTCCCGCAGTCCTCGTCCAGCTCGTCCAGCTGCGGGAGAGCGAACTCCAGCAGGCGCGTCCCCGGCTTCACCAAGGCCGTGTGGAAGCCTACGCGACACATCGGCAGCCCCGCAAACCTCAACCTCTAACTACTCTGCCCGCTGTCTAAGGAGGAAGATGAAGGGAGCGGTTCGCGATGGCGTTTCAGTCATTCATGAACCTCCCTGGCAGTGATGCAAATCATCTTTGCTCAATCCATGGAAGGAGCTTGTGGGCTTCTCAGATTGACTAGCCCCGCGAAGGAAAAGTAGTAAAAGAAGTGTGATATTGAGGCGCACCTGCCTTGAACTTTGGCGCCGAGGGTGGAGCGAGCGTGGAGGACGCTGACGACGACGTCACCGCAGACACTCACCCCCATCTCCAGACGCAGACCGCCGCGGAATTCGGGTCCTTCGTAGGGCCTGTCAGAGCGGCTGTGAGAGAGGCGGGGCAAGAGGGAGAGGGAGACCGGAGCTTCTCGTACTCCTGAGAAGTGGAGAGGGCGCGCTCCCCGTTCACACTCACCTCCAGGAACGGCCGACACCCGCTGCGCGCCCGGTTGAACAGCGGCGTTGGGGACAGCCTGCAGACCCTGCCTCTTTAGCAGGAGAGATGGATGCTGAAGAAGGCTGACCGGAGTGCAATGAGGTTGAGTGGTCGGTTGTGCGGCTGCGGGCGCTCCGGCCCTGGCTCACTCAGCTCCCCAACATACTCCAAGTACCTAGAAGGCAAGCCAAATATAGAGCATGATCTAGCATCATAGAGAATCAAATGGCTAGTGTCCTAAAGAGACAGCAGAGGGTGAAAGGGTAGCCTAGTGAAAGAGGGCGGGAAGCTGGGACGGGAGCGACGGGCGGCGATGAGCTCCAGGGCAGGACGACTGCTGGAGCAGAGGCCTGCGTAGATGCAGAAGGCTCCAGCCACCGCCTCCGCGTATAGCTCAGGGCCTCACAACAATCCCACTTCTTCTTTCACCTCAGCCTACCATCCCAGCAGTCCCAATTATATGCTTCATCCATGAGCCATAGGCAGTAATATAGAAGCTGAGTGAGAACCAGCGAGAACGACGATGTTTTCTGAATGCTGGCGCAGCCATAAGGCCATGTTGCGAGCGATGAGGAAGAGATAGTGGAGGGAGGGCGGACGATGAAAGCCTCCGCCACCCAGAGCCACTTCCGACAAGCGCCCATCGAAGTTGCACCTGCACTCTCACTCACCTACTCCCTTCCTCTATTCCCTGCTTTGACTCCTAGTTTATTCTGGTGTTCAGAAAATGCAGATTTCATTTCTCAACCGAGGCTTCGTTTGTTATATTCTTTTACCAAAACCATTCCTGCCATTCACTTTGCCACTTTGGCATAATTTCGAGAGGAAGCATAGGGGCTGGAAAAAGCCGTTTGGTGGGAACCGCATCTTTCGCTGGCCTAGATTGTAGACGGCAAAGTTTTCCCGGTGGCGGGCTTGGAGGAGTTGACGCAGCTGCTCTTCCACCGCTCCCAGCACCATTTCCGGCACCCCTTAGCAGCCTCTTCCCTCTCAAGGACTCTCGGAGGAAGAATCTCTGAAGGAGGAGCTGACCAGACTCCATGGGGGCGATGGCGATGCGGGAGGTGATGTAGGTGAAGTCCACGCTGCGGGCCCCAGCCGCCGTCCCCACCGCCGAGCCCAGCTTGCTCGACGTCTCCTTCAGATTCTGCACACAAGACCATTCCTAAGGCTCTAGAAGGCTGATGCCGGTGTGAACCTTGAATATGGAGCCGCCGCTGCGCATGACGCTGGAGAGGAGGCGGCTGCCGGAGGCCTCGCCGGGATCCACCGGGTGCTGCTCGGCAGGAGGATTGGCGGGAGGCGGGGGGCGAGCGGGCGGTGCCCTGGCGGGTGGTGGAGGTCGCCCTGGTGGAGCGCCAGCAGCAGCAGAAGGCGGCGGAGGGCGAGCAGGCGGTGGAGGATGAGCGCCGGCTGCTGGACTTTTCTATCAAACGCTTTACAGTTATTTACTGGCCTATATTTCTGCGGCACCTTCTTTGTCAATGGCCAGCCTAAGAGGAGAAGGACGCAGCTGGTTTAGAATAGAGCAAAAGACCTTGGCACGGAGGGTTCCCGGGGGCATGAGATCGCGCAAGGGCTCCTCCAGGTTCACGTCCAGAGCCACCTGTGTCATCACAGTCTTGCATTCATGGCTAAGTCTGAAAGGTGCCAATCACAGCCAAGGCCTCGACGGAAGCAACGAGGTCATTGATGGAAGGCCGCTCCCGCGGGTCCACGCGCAGGCAGGCCACTGCAACACACAATGCCTACTTTGATAACGCCTTTCCACCCGTGTGCAGAACAATGGGAGCATAATGGCTAGGTAGCTAGGCTGGAGGAGGGAACCGATGATATCGTTGAAGGGCTGGAAATCGCCGGGTCTTTCGGGGAGGGAATAGTTGGCGTTGATGATACGCAGTTTGGCGGAATCCTCGAAGGGGTGCACCTTGTAGGTCAGGTAGTACAGCATGCATCCTAGTGCCTGCAAACACTTTTCAACTCATTTTCTTTTTCATCCATTCTGGCGTTCTTTTTTTGACAGCAAAGATTTCAGCAAAATAAAATAAATATTCTTGAAATCATGTGCAGTTGAGATGTGTAGAAAGAAGAGAGGGACCCAGATATCTAGCTGAGGGCCGATGGGGTAGTCGAGGTATAGGTCGAGCAGTTCGGGGGCGCGGTACATGGGGGTGGTGTTCCTGGCCATCTCCTCCTCCACCTGCGTCCTCTGCGCTGCACTCCAGTCGGGGCCCGGCAGGAAGGTCTCCGTCGTGGACGAGCCGAAGTCGCACAGCTTCACAAAGCCTTGAGAGTCCAGCAGCAGATTCTCCGCCTTCAACCGCTAGCCCATCCCTCTATGCTTTCTTTTCAGCTTTCATGCTTCTCTGATTGATTGATGGAGGGAATAATGTGATTGGGGATACCTTGAGGTCTCTGTGAATGATGGGCAATGGGGCCTGGCCGTGCATGTGCTGGACAGCCTTGCAGGTGGCGTGAAAGATGCGGCAGACATGCGAGACGCTCAGTTTGGCCTTCAGAATGGCCGTCACCACTGGGCCGCCTACATTCAAACCACCCCTTGGCCTCTGGCAGCAAAGGCAGAAGAAGGCAGAGTGTGAAACCAGTGCATAGTTCGGTGAGGACGAGGTATTCAGCCCGCCCGTGACCGGACTCCTGCGGACTCAGGCTGCAGGCCTGCACGTAGCGGATGATGTTCGGGTGACCCGTCAGCACCCTCAACAGCCCAGCCAAGCTTCGCTTGCATCGGAAGGGAGGACAGGAAGGAACCTTAGGAAGCGAATCTCTTTGAGGATGCCCTCCGCAGCCTCTTTGTCGGCGGCGAGGAGACGCTTCAGGGCGTACTCCCAGCCCTGCCCGTCCGTGGCCGAGAAGACCAGTGCATAGCCGCCTGTCAGCCAAGGCTTCCCTAACCCCTGAGCAGTTTGGAAGGAGTGGATAGCTGGAAACCTTCGGCGATGAGGCTGCGGACGCGAAGTTTGAGACCGCCGACTTGGACAGTCTGTCCGATGAGTTCATGACGCTGGCTGTCCTCTCGCCCCCCAGCCACTCCGCTCACCCCGCTTCCGCTGCCCAGGTACGACAGCGCCGAGCGGAACAGCTCTCCCATACCCTTCCGCTCTTCAATCTCATTCTCACTCCCACATTTCTTGAACTATCACTATGCGCCTATTGTCTATCCACTCACAAATTAAAAATTCCACTGGCTTTTTGAAGTTAGCAAACTCCTGGCACCCGACTTTGTCTTCAAAAAGGAATGCCTAAAGGCTAGTGTAAGGGAGGAAAAGTCTAGAGTGGGAGAAGAATGAGTGAGGGTGGTTGAAAGAGATCGCAGGGGTAGATGCGTGTGGGAGGCGTGGAGCAGGTGGGCAGCAGTGTTCCCAGCCTGTTCGAAGGAGAGGTGTGGTAGAGGGGCATGAACTGTTGGGGGTGTAGGTAATGGGACGAGACGAGGCTTCGATCTGCGCATGCTCCCTCTGCATGTCCTCCAACCATCTACGGTGCGCCCCATTCTTCTAGCCCTCCTAGCTCCCAAAGCCCATTCTTCCATTCTTTGCCTGCGAAAAAACAAGCCTGCTTTGCCATTTTTTGCAATGAGTCATCGTTATAGATTCATTGGAATGGAATGTGTCGTATTTTATGGGTTGTTTCCTTTGAAGAAAATGAAACATTAAAATTTCTTATAACAGCAGTTTTTGCTTCATTTGAAAGACATATGAAAATATAAGCTTCAACAAATATAAAAACAAATTTAATGATTAACTGGTCGATTTTCTACACTTTTTCACTCTCCCTTCAGGTTTTGTAGCGATTTTTCGATAGATCTACAAGTACGGTAAGGCATTCAGCCCTTTTATGCGTTTATACCGCCTTTAGTTGGAACAACACATCCCCCAAACTAATCATGTTGCATAGGTCGTTGAGGGTTTTGTTTAATTACAACATATAAAACCCAACTGTTCGTTTGTTTGTATGTGTGCATATATCTCCAACTCTGTAGCTGAAATAAATGAATTCTACCTATCCTGCCCCAAGCCTTTACCATTCCTTCAAAGCGCAGGATGCAGTGTCGTTTGAATTTCAGAGAACTGAAAAGCTTGAGGGTTCTTTGCCTGCTGTTGATCTTGGGCGCCTCTAGCAGTTCGAAGGGGAGAAATGTCGGAGAATGGTGGAAGCAGCGGGGAGGAGTGGAAGGAGGAGCGGCAGAAGACCGCGCGCACCACCAGACGCACCACTGCCGCCCGCTATGAACGTACGCCCCGCCCCCATCCTCCCTCCTCTGTCAAACCATTCTCCTCTTCCCTTTTTCCTAGGCGATGAGGCCTCCTCCACGCCGCCACCATCGCAAGACCGCCGTCTCTCACTCCTCGGCTCTGCCGAAAAGGTCGCCATCGCCAGTCAGACCGGGAAAAAAGGTTTCTCATGAGTCCAGCAGCCGATAAAGAACTAGTGCTGCACCCCCCAACCAGGACTAGGTTTAGCACACTAGGTAGTGCACTACCCTAGTGCATTAAAGTATGGAATGCTATTGATAGTGCACTACGTAGTGCACTATGTAGTGCACTAGGTTATAATTTTAGCTCCTTTACATGCTAATGATGATGAAATGAAGAATGACTTGGAGCATTTTTGGCAAGTCTAGGTCACCTAAAAGCTAAACACACAAAATAACAGTAGCTCAATTCATTGTAATGAGACATCCCACCACCATTCTTATAGCTGCTTATTTTACAAATGGCATTGGTCTAGACGCCATGGCTACATCACTAGGATATCACATCACATCATCATACGCATTGGAAGACACAAGAGCCAAGAGCAAAATAAATTTAAGACTGTTACTTTGCGTATTCTTTACATGCCTTTACACGTCTTCAATATACTCAGTCTTCACTTTACTTTGGTGGGGAATTTTCCATCCATGAACTGACTTAAGGGCAAAATTAATTGTTGATGAAAGTAAATCGTTCTTCAAATAAACACCTTCAAAAATTTTGTATAGTAAATATTGGACTAGGTGGTTTGGAGATGCATTTGTTTGCTATATGGAGAATTTTTAATGTTTTTTACTTTTTGAGCAATAATCCACATTTTGATTTTTCAGATGAAAGAAAACAAGTCTCATCAAGTCTTAAGCGCCAATAGAGCCAATAGGAGTCAGTAGGAGCCAATTTTATGACATTTTAGCCATGAAAAGGGGAAATATATGTGATTTCAAAACGCACTACCCCCCTCCTAGCCACCTCCGGAGGTGACTACCCCTAGTGCCCTAGTGCACTACCCCTAGTGCACTACCATACTTTAATGCACTACCCCCTCCTAGTGCACTAACCCTAGTGCACTACCCATAGTGCACTACTCCCTTAAGCATTGCTAGGGTAGTGCACTACCCCTAGTGCACTATGTTACTTTAATCGGCTGCAGTTCAAATATAATCAAGCTAAGCTCTCTTGCTATCATAAGCTTCCCGTGGCAAGTCCTCAGTTGGCGTCCGGAAGCATTGAGCTGGAGTGATAGGATAAAGGCTGGGAATGGCAGGCAGCTACAGCGACGGGGTCATCCGCGTTGGGCCGCAGTACCAGGCCGTCCAGCCCGAATGCCAGCCAGAGGTGGCCAAAGACCAGCGCTACGATCAGGGCTTCGATCCCAATTCCGTTCTCCCCCCCCCCCCTTTCACCCTGTGCTAAGGGTAGAAGAGCTAAGGGTTGCAGGAGGATGCACTGGTCTGGAAGCCAACGGATCACTGGACGCCAGAATTGGAGGAGTACTTGGCACAGTGCCGTCTTCAGCTCAACTTCAGCGAGGAGCAGGTCCATTTGGCACCACTTCAAGCCAGTTGACGGCTGGCCTTAGTTGGCTCTGGTGTCCAGAGCTAGGCTGTTATAGGCGCTAGGTATAGTCATGGCCTGCGAGTACAAAACGGAAGAAGCTTGGGATGAGGCCAAGAAGTACAGTCCCGTCCAGCCCGTCTGGTCAGAAGAGGAAAAGGTTGACCTTCCTTTCTACGGAAGGGAATGGCTTTGAATGGTGGCGGAGTGCAGGTGTTGTTTGAGCAGGCCTTCCTGCTGCATGGCAAATTCTTTGCCAGAATTCGCTCCATGGTACAGCTCTTTTCTTCCTCTTTCCAGAGAAAGGTTGAGCCTGGATGCTAGTGGTCCTTCCAGATGCCGAACAAGACATTTGCCGAGCTCATCGAGTACTACTACTCCTGGAAGAAGACGCGGCGGTTCTCCTCCTACATCGACAACGCTCGCAATGACAGGCTTGCCTTCTTCTTTCAGTCTAGCCATAGGGACTGGGGCCTTGAGCAATGAGGAGCCTTTCAGCGATGAGGAGGGCCCAGAGCTGGTGTTCCTGGGTGATCGATCAGTGCCAGCTGCCCGCCGCTGCGACGGCTGTCAGAGCCTGACCAGCCGAGAGCATTCCGTCACCCAGGGGCCACCCGGCAGCTCCCTTCTCTCCGGTTTCCCCTACTTTTTCACCTTCACTTCCCCCTCCTTCTGTCCTTAGGAGGATGAAGGAAATGAAGTTGCAGGCCGCTACTGCATCCCCTGCCAGGCCCAGTACAAACGCAGTGGGGAGCTCTGCCAGCGCCAGCGCAACCTCGGAGACGGCACCGCCCCCCACTGCCCCTCCACCTTCCAACTCAACAAAGGCTTTTCAAACCCCTTCAATTGCCTCTCCAGTCCCCAGCTGACACTCAGAGCTGCAGGCAAAGTGCTGGCCTTCATGGGGCCGCCGAGCGAGCTCAGCAACGGGGATGGCAAACTCTACAAAAGTGAGGGCCAAAAGTACCTCGAGTTGGCCCTTTTCTCTTTCACCCCTCCCCTGTCCTCTTCCCCTCCCTCCCCTGTCATCTTCCCCTCCCCCTTCCTTTTCCCCCCTCCCTCCACCCCCCCGCTCAGGCCTTGAAGAGAGAGAATGGGTAAGTTTGGCAGTCAGCTGGACCACCGAGTGGCGGCGGCCAAACGGAAGGCCGGCCATAGCTGCGGCCAGCTCATGCGAGCCTACAAGGCCGTTCAGGTCCTTCTCTTCCCCCTCCCCTCCTCCCCCTTCATTAGAGCTATCACAGAGCTTCCGCCCAGAGGTCCTCCTGCGCAAGGAGCCCACGCCCAGCACTGCTCTCAGCAGGCGGGAGGCCAAGGCCAAGCTCTCCTATTCCTGGTCTCGCCTGGATGAAAAGCTTGCCGTACAAGGTGAATAGGGGAGGAGAGGAGGATGGAGTAGTAGGATGGGGTGCAGGCTTCCGCTACTGCGGCAAGGACTATGAGCGCATAGCCGGCATCGTGCAGACGAAGACGGCGGAGCAGGTTAAGACCTTCTACAAGGACCACGCCGTGCGCTGGAGCCTGGACAAGGTTCACCGAACCTCCCTATTTCTTGCCTTTGCCTTAGAGCAGGAGAGAAGTGCTGGATCTGTCAGCTGGTGGAGTCCTGCGAGGCGGAGAAGAAGCGGAAGCGGGAGGAGGCTGCCAAGCTCAAGGCTGCCGCTAAGCAGGCCTCTAGTCAGGTTTGCAGTAGGTCCTGTCTGCCTTGCTTTTTAGCTGTTTTCATAGAGCTGGGCTGACTAAGTTAAGAATCGTTAATACCAACAAAATTTTAAAATTCTGAAATATGTGTGATTGGAATGGTTTTTAAATAAATGGCGTCTAAACTTTTAGGTTCAGGTGGTTACTCTAGATGATGAAGAAGATATGGAATGATAACTACTGGCATCATGTACATTTTCAGTTTTCACTGGACTAGTGGTTAATTGCAGTACCATGTTCGTTGACAGGAGAAGTACCTTTTCACATTTGGCCTTGGATGAACATTCTTCTTTGTATTTGCTTTTGTTGCTCTTTGCTCATTCGCTGCTGACAAAATCTGAGGATTCATTTAAGCCATGAAAATGAAAATTAGCAATAAGATAAAGTAGCATCTTCTATTGCTACTACTTTATAACTGGTACCATCGGCAAGCCAAATGTGGGTCTCTTTTCTCCAAATTTTGTAATTGCCTCGAGCAAAAAGTCAAGGAAATACATCTACTACTAGTGGAATCTGCTTGGACAGTTGCATTTTGTTTTTGGCGCGCAGTTCAGTGTCTCTTTCCATGCGCGCCAAAAACAAAATACAGATGACTCAGCAGATTCCACTAGTAGTAGATGTATTTCCTTGACTTTTTGTTCGAGGCAATTACAAAATTTGGAGAAAAGAGACCCACATTTGGCTTGCTGATGGTACCAGTTATTTCTTCCACTTTTAATATAGTATAAAATGTAAAAATAAAATTTTTGACTGCGGAGCGGCCTGAAGGGCCGCTCCGCGGTCTATAGAGGTTACTAAACTTTTGTCCTCATATATATATATATATATATATATATATATATATATATATGTGTCTGGAAATGCTGGGAACGGGCGAATTCTCAACGGATTGGGACAAACTTTTTTTTTCCTGAAAGGTAATGCAATTTTAGGAAGATCTGGAGGGGTAGAACCGGTTTCCGAGCATTTAAAACATTACTTATTTGGGTAGAAAGGCTTGAAAATTGCAATATACAGTGTTTGCGCTGTATCTCCTGTAATCTTGAGAATTGCACCGAAGACTTGAGTTTTTTTGTTCACAAGTCATATATAGCGATTCCAAATCTGTGCTTACTTTTGAAAATGGTTGAGAAACCACAGACTTACCCTCTTGAGTGACAAACTTTCATGCATGGCAATGGCATCAATAATCAGTAACAGCTAAACGGCTCAGAATTGCACAGAGGACTTGAGTTTTTTTGTTCACAAGTCATATATAGCGATTCCAAATCTGTGCTTACTTTCGAAAATAGTTGAGAAACCACAGACTTACCCTGTTGAGTGACAAACTTTCACGCATGGCAATGACATCAATAATCAGTAACATCTGAACGGCTCAGAATTGAACAGAAGACTTGAGTTTTTTTGTTCACAAGTCATATATAGCGATTCCAAATCTGTGCTTACTTTTGAAAATGGGTGAGAAACCATAGACTTGCCCTTTGGAGTGGCGAAATTTCATGCATTCATCTTGTAAGCTGGAAGGTGGTGTGCTCCGCGGTCACCTATTGCGCTTTGCGCCATATACTTGTTTTTAAAATATATGAAAAATAAATAAATAAAAATAAACTCATTGAAAAAATATAACAAACAGAAAAGAATCGAAAATATATTTCGATATTAATGGATAAAAAAATAAAAAATATTTTGTTTATATTTAATTATTTAAAAAATATAACAAAAAAAATTCGAAAATCAAAAATACAATTCAAATTTATTGGCAAACTAACATATTTTTGTGAAATTTTCATGATATATGCTTAGAGCAATCGATTTTTGGGAGAAAATAGCTCTAATTTTGACCTGCCGATGGTACCAGTTGTTTTTTCAACTTAAAGTTTCCAAAAAAAATGATTGCCTAAGAAGGATTCGAACCTCCCAGGTTGCCCCAGCTGGTTAATCGCATAGACCACTACACCATGGATGCATATGCATAGCTGTTTAACTGAAGACTTATGAATAAAAGTCAATACATGAGGCTCAAGGACCCGGGGAAGGGTTGTGGGGGAAGAAATGAATACCTACTATCGTCCATTGAATAGATGTGGAGAAGAAGAAGGAGGAGGAGTAGGAGTTCGGACAAATGGTTTTTTGCATTTTTCGTATTAAAACAAATAGCTTTGGGCAAAAGTCAAAAGATAAACTATAGTCAATTCGATGTTGCTCTTTCCATTGCAAAAAGAATTAAAACGATTGGAGCTTTCTGTGACGAGCAGCAGCCTTATCAAAATTGAGATCTAGCAATAACTCCCAAAACGTACACCTGGGTCGAAAAGAGGGGCTGGGCGCTGACGGTTTGCTTTGCTCCCTCGCGCCAGCCCAATACAGTGAAAAATACAATTTTTAGCCAATAAAAGTCAACAATATTGAAGCGCTGTTTAGCACCCAGCCCAAAATGTGACTTCTCCCTACATTTTGACTTACCCAGATAGACGATGTTTCAATGACTTGATTTATAGCTTTTGTATGTAACGTTTGGTTTGACTGATTCAAGTGTTAAATCTTAGCTAAATAAATTATCTGGTGTTGTCGAAAAATTGTATTTCATCACAAAGCATCATTCAAACGAACATTGCCACACTTTTTAGCATCTTTTGTCTCTATATGGCCCTTTAACATGCAATATAGCTTAAAATTTGTCAAGTTTCTTCTAGCCGGAAAGCTTGCCTTTCTACCCAAGCACTTTATATTTCACATTATTCACAAATTGCTCAGGTGAGCTGCAGTGTGTTTGATGATTTTACAATCAATATCTAGCTTTTAAAATGGGTGATTTAACAACGCTCTATCTGAAAGTCAGAGCAGTTTTGGGAGTAGCTAACATGCCTTGCAAGATACATGCGCAACCAACTATCTTCCAATTAAGTCTCAGTCAAATTGGTGACACTGTCATTTCTGATACCCTCCCTTTAAGAGGCGTTTTTTGAGAGCAGCAAGAATCGGGCGGACCTAAATTTTTTTACCCCCCTTTTTATTGCAGATTCTTAATCTCCATACATTTTTAAGTAACTCCACCAATTTTGGGCGAAATATATGAAGAAATAGGCTCACAACAGCTCCAAACGTGAAGAGAGGTCAAAAAACGCCAAAATTCGTGTTTCACCGAGTTTAAGTTTCCAAAATTGGCAATTTCGCTACGGTTTTTGCTCAAAACCCCAGCTTTATGGGTATCAATCGAAAGCTAACAATCTCCTCAAACTCACTGTGTCCTCAGTTTTGAGTGAAATCGCCCTTGTTTTGAAAAATAGTTTATTAACTCTTTAATAATCAAAATTTCAGTTTTATATTTTTTTCGAAAAATCATCATTTTTGGATACTGAACATGCATATTCGCAAAAATGACTAGTTTTTTCGAACTTTTCACAAAATTTTGGTCTAGAAACCGCTGTAAAAACTTGCAAAGAAGGGTGAGCCAAATGAACTATAGGCACTTTTCAAAGCCCTGATACAGAATGGCCCTATGTTATAACATAGGGCACTTTGGCAATGGTGAAATTTTGGCACTAAAAAACTTCCTGTTCCTCCAATTCACCATATTTCTCAATTTCCTTTTGGGACTAGCTTTCACTGAGCCTTTTGCAAGTATCTACTAAGAGAAATGAATAGGTCTTCAACATATTTCTTGAATAATGATCCAATGTATGAGGACAAGTCCAAAATTTGTCCTATGCTATAGCATGGGCCAAATATGACCAAAAAATTTTTGGTCTCAAATTTTGATTCCAGTGGCCTAAATCGATACGCCAGCCTCAAGTACACCCGAAAATATCATTTTTATGCTCAATTTTGCTGTATTTTGAAAATTGATTTTTTTGGGTTTTTCTGAACACCTCAGCTTCAAATTGGGAAAAAATCGGAAATTTGATTTTTCAAAATACAGCAAAATTGAGCATAAAAATGATATTTTCGGGTGTACTTGAGGCTGGCGTATCAATTTAGGCCACTGGAATCAAAATTCGAGACCAAAAAATTTTGGTCATATTTGGCCCATGCTATAGCATAGGACAAATTTTGGACTTGTCCTCATACATTGGATCATTATTCAAGAAATATGTTGAAGACCTATTCATTTCTCTTAAGTAGATACTTGCAAAAGGCTCAGTGAAAGCTAGTCCCAAAAGGAAATTGAGAAATATGGTGAATTGGAGGAACAGGAAGTTTTTTAGTGCCAAAATTTCACCATTGCCAAAGTGCCCTATGTTGTACCATAGGGCCATTCTGTATCAGGGCTTTGAAAAGTGCCTGTAGTTCATTTGGCTCACCCCGTTTTGCAAGTTTTTACAGCGGTTTCTAGACCAAAATTTTGTGAAAAGTTCGAAAAAACTAGTCATTTTTGCGAATATGCATGTTCAGTATCCAAAAATGATGATTTTTCGAAAAAAATATAAAACTGAAATTTTGATTATTAAAGAGTTAATGAACTATTTTTCAAAACAAGGGCAATTTCACTCAAAACTGAGGGCACAGTGAGTTCGGGGAGATTGTTAGCTTTCGATTGATACCCATAAAGTTGGGATTTTGAGCAAAAAACGTAGCGAAATGGCCCGTTTTTTGACTTCAACTCAATGAAACTCAAATTTTTACAATTCTTTTCACCTCCCTTTACGTTTGGAGCTGTAGCAAGCCCATTTTTGCGTATTTTTCGCCCAAACTTGGTGAAGTTACCTAAAATTGCATGGAAAATCAGAATCTGTAATAAAAAAGTGGGCTCAAAAAATTTAAATCCGGCCCCCCTTGTAGGATTCGTGTTCCTACCAAAAACCGAGTCTTAAATGTACACCTAGGTCGAAAAGAGGGGCTGGGCGCTGACACTCCGCTAAAGCTCCGTTCGCGCCAGCCCAATACGCGCCTATTCCTCAATTTGCCAATACTCTTTACTCTAAATATTGTTCTAATAATGTTAAAAACAATTAAAATGGGTTTTAGAACTAAATCTTTAAGCCTCATTCAATTCGGTGAACAGTTTTGCTGGTTTTGGAGCCTAAGCTGTTTTTGGGGCCTAATCAGTGAATCAGTGTTTGTACGGTTTAATCATAAATCAATAAAAAATGAAAATGGCATCAAATGCACATAAAAATTCCGAGCTAATACCGAGACGAACGAAAACATGTAAATGCCAGGCAGGGCACACAAAGTCTGGGTGTGAAGATGCTGACTGAGTAGGGGCGTAAAGAGGACTGAGTAGGGGCGTAAAGAGGACAGACTAATCCTGGATGCATGTTGGGCTGAGCACTGAAGCTGAGTCTCTGCTTGGCCCATCCGACGAGAAGGTTGGTGTGATGTAGATCAACGGTACCGAACCCACCCGTCGCATGCCAGCCATTGGACCTTTAATTTCTTCTTTTGCTTCTATCTTTATTTATTTTCAAGTCATCCAAGCAAATCGGTCATCTAATGGCAGCACTAAAGTGATCAATTGCCCAGAGAGGAGGCAACGAGAGGAGGGAAGCTGATGCGACATGGGTGGAGAAGGGACGAAGTACTGGACAGGGTAGAGAGGGCCTCTGGCTATAGGTAGACGTCCGCGGAAGCTTTGCCAGAAATAGTAACAGCCACCAGTCAGAGCGAGTGACAGTAGGATTACGCCTCAACACTACAAACTTCAATTTAAATATTTAATTTTTGGTAAATATTCTGACCATTTTTTGAATTTTTATTCATAATTAATAATTTAAAAACATTGGAAAATTGTATTGGGCTGGCGCGAACGGAGCATTAGCGAAGTGTCAGTGCCCAGCCCCTCTTTTCGACCCAGGTGTACGTTTTCGGGGTTATTGCTAGATCTTAAAATTGATAAGGATTTTGTGCTTCACAGAAATGTCCAATCGTTCTGATTCTTTTTGCAATGGAGAGAGCATCATCGAATTGACCAAAACTCGCGAGAAAATGCCCAAAAACGACAGAACACAATAGAAAACTACTCAAAACCATTTGTCCGAACTCCTCCTTCTCCTTCTCCTTCTTCTCCTTCTCCTTCTCCTCCGCATCTATTCTTGAAATGAGAGTAGGTATTCATTTCTTCCCCACACCCCCCTTCCCCGGGTTTCTGGGCCTAATATATTTATTTATTCATAAGTCTTCAGTTATACAAATGGGCCATATGCAGCAGTGGTGTAGTGGTCTAAGTGATCGGATAGCTGGATGAAACAGGCAGGTTCGAATCCTTCTCTGTCAATCATTTTTGACCGCGGAGCGGCCCTTCGGGCCACTCCGCGGTCTATAGAGGTTACTAAACTTTTGTCCTCATGTGTATATTGGGCTGGCGCGAACGGAGCTTTAGCGGAGTGTCAGCGCCCAGCCCCTCTTTTCGACCTAGGTGTATGTTTTCGGGGTTATTGCTAGATCTCAATTTTGATAAGGCTGTTGCTCGTCACATAAAGCTACAATTGCTTTAATTCTTTTTGCAATGGAAAGAGCAACATCGAATTGACTATAGTTTATCTTTTGACTTTTGCAAAAAACTATTTGTTTTACTATGAAAAATGCAAAAAACCATTTGTCCGAACTCCTCCTCCTCCTCCTCCTCCTCCTTCTTCTTCTTCTCCACATCTATTCAATGGACGATAGTAGGTATTCAGTTCTTCCCCCCACCACCCTTCCCCGGGTCACTGGGCCTCATGTATTTAGCTCTTCAGTTAATCTAAGTAGCCATATGCGCCAGTGGCGTAGTGGTGTAAGCAATTGGGCTGATGGATGAAAGTGGAAGGTTCGAATCCTTGGCAGTCATTCATTTTTATTTTTGTGCATTATAATAGTTGGGAAAACAACTGGTACCATCGCCAGGCCAAAAATAAAACTTTTTCCTGCAAAAATCGATTGGCCTAAGTATAAGTCAAGAAAATTTCTCAAAAAAATAAGTTGCTGATAAGTTTGCATTGTATTTTTCAATTTTAAATATTTTTTTTGTTATATTTTTTGAACAAGTTTTTTTTATTTATTATTCTTTATATATCGAATAAAATATAAATTAAATATTTAACCAACAATATAAAATTAGAATTTATACATTTTATACTATATTAAAAGTGGAAGAAATATATGGTACCATCGGCAGGCCAAATGTGGGTCTCTTTTCTCCAAATTTTGTAATTTCCTCGAGCAAAAAGCCAAGGAAATACATCTACTACTAGTGGAATCTGCTGCGTCATCTGCATTTTGTTTTTGGGCGCGCATGGAAAGAGACACTAAACTGCGCGCCAAAAACAAAATGCAACTGTCCAAGCAGCAGATTCCACTAGTAGTAGATGTATTTCCTTGGCTTTTTGCTCGAGGAAATTACAAAATTTGGAGAAAAGAGACCCACATTTGGCCTGCCGATGGTACCATATATATGTATATGTGCGATCTGGAAATGCTGGGAACGGGCGAATTCTCAACGGATCTGGACAAACTTTTTTTCCCTGAAAGCTAATAATATTTTAGGAAGATCTGGAGGGGTAGACCCGGAATTTGAGCATTTGAAATATTACTTTTTTGGGAAGAAAGATTTAAAAATGGGGTATGTTGTGAAATACCCAATTCTCAACGGATTTGGACAAACTTTTTTTTTGCTGAAAGGTAATCCAATTTTAGAAAGATTTGGATGGGTGGAACCGGTCCCGGAGCATTTGAAACATTATTTTTTGGGTTGAAAGGTTTAAAAATGGAGTATGTTGTGAAATGCCCAATTCTCAACGGATTTGGACAAACTTTTTTTGCTGAAAGGTAATAAAATTTTAGAAAGATTTGGATGGGTGGAACCGGTCCCAGAGCATTTGAAACATTACTTTTTTGGGTAGAAAGGTTTAAAAATGGGGTATGTTGAGAAAAGGCGAATTCTCAACAGATCTGGGCAAACTTTTTTCCTGAAAGGTTATGTTTTTTGGGTTTTACAACTCATGTTTTGTACCGTGTTTAGCTCCGCGGTCACCTATTGCGCTCTGCGCCATATACTTGTTATTTTGGAAATTGTAAGTTGAGAAAGCAACTAGTACCATCGGCAGGCCAAAATTAAAGCTCCTTTAGCCCAAAAATTGATTGCCCTAAGTATAAATCATGAAAATTTCACAAAAATATGTTAGTTTGCCAATAAATATGCATTGTATTTCTGATTTTCAAATCTTTTCTTTTCGTTATATTTTTAATTTTTTTTATCAATTATTTTTTTTTCCAATAATATCTTAATATATAACTATATATAACCAACAATATAAAAATTTTATTTATACATTTTATACTATATTAAAAGTGGAAGAAATATCTGGTACCATCGGCAGGCCAAATGTGAATCTCTTTTCTCTTTTCGGATTAGTCCGAGTTTAAAGTCAAGGAAATACATCTACTACAAGTGGAATCTGCTGAGCCACCTGCATTTTGGTTTAGCGCGCAATGGAAAGAGCAACTGGACTGCGCGCTAAAACAAAATGCAATTGTCTTAGAAGCAGATTCCACTAGTAGTAGATGTATTTCCTTGACTTTAAACTCGGACTAATCCGAAAAGAGAAAAGAGATTCACATTTGGCCTGCCGATGGTACCAGATATGATCATATTTGAGTTGGTGGCAGAAAAATATTGAAATAATACCAAAAAATATTTGCCCTTGGTCAGAAACAGAAAAAATAGCTGATGAATCAAAGAGAAAATGAAGATTACATAATATTTTTAAGAAAACTGCTGAAGGATGTCTGCATTACTCACAAGCACAACTGAGATAAAGAACCGGCAATTGCGTAATAGTAAGTAGGGCCGGTGAAAACCATGCTTGGCTTAGCATCACACAAAACGCTTTGCTGCATAAACAGAACCAGTGCAGGCTTCCTCATTCTCTTTTTCTTTCTCCCATCCTTCGCTGTAACTGCAGCAATTCTTGAAGCATTTTTTATCGCATAGAGCAGTTGCAAATTCTTCCCAACGTGGTGAAGCATAAATAAAGAAGCGCACTTCTTTCAGTGAAAGCAGTCAAATGCAAACTAGGCGCTGAAATCGCAAAGTACGCCCAACCCAACGCCCAAAATACGCAAACTGGAGCGAAGGTGGGCTTTAAATTGATTGGGCGGAAGCATTTGCGCACTGATACAATCCAATCGCTCAGAATTGCTAAATTTCCTGCTTCCGAATCCCTAAACTCAACCGAGATATGGGCAACCTATTGAAATGAAAAAATAGACCACCGACAAATGAACAATCTTAACAAAATAGCAGTGTACATTCTGGCGTCCACAATCAGTCCTGGAACAAAAGGGCGCTTTCTTAAACAAGGTTGAAGGGCTGGGAAAGGTTGAAAGAGACCTCTGATGAAGAGGACCGGCCAGCTCTTCTACCAGACCGACTGCGCTTGGCTTGTGGCTCCTCAATTCTCTTTCACTACTACTCCATTCATTACTGGGGAATTGGCTGAAAGTAAAGAGAAAAGAAGAGGAGGGACCTGTTGGCCGCTGGGCGGTTGAGCAGTGGCTTTGCCGGCCTTGTGAGCGGCGTGTTTGCGGCGCTTCTGCTCCCGGTCCTTCTTCCGCTTCCACTCCCGCTTCTCCAGCAGCTCCAGCTTTTCCATCACCTGCAAGCACACTCCTCTTTGCCCAGCCGGGCTTGAGTTGAGAGAGCAGGCAACCTGGGGCGGGAGGACCTCGTTGGGTCCGTAAAGCTCGGAGCGGCTGCACTCCACCAGCACCTCCTTCTCGTTCTCATCCGCTATGCCCAGACCCTATAAACCACCTTACACCTTACCAAGCAATCACGCCTAATACGCTATCAGTTATCATAGAAGTCCATTCTGGAGGCCATTAGCCATTGCTTCACAAAAAGAATAGCTCAATCATGTAGAGGGGCAAAAGTAGAACCCTGCCAGTGCCGAAAAGAGCAACGACGTAGGTGCGACTCTTGTAGGCCCTGCGGAAGGTACCGAAGTATTCCTCCCCGTCCGTCCACTTCATGCGAATTCGAGAGCCGCTCGAATGCGCACCGTTGCACCCGCCAGCCGCACATTCGCACTAGAACACTTTTTTCACCATTATGGCCGCCGGTTTTGCCGCAACAAATGTTCCTTTGCTTCATCCACCTTCTGCGCCTTTCTTGAGACTGAGAGAGGCTGAGAGTTGCGGAAAGAAGGTGAAAGTAGAATGGGAGTACCATGGTAATGTCGCCAGGATAGAGGTCGGAGCTGAAGCTGCCGTCGTCAAAGTCCACGACGCAGTAAGTGTCCGTCTTCACACGGCGGATTTTGCCCCTCTGCACGTCGGCGCCCGCGTCCAGCCTGTCAGAGAGACCTCTTTGCTAGGGTGGAAGAATATTGGAAGAAAGTTGAGGCGGCCTCCTCACCAGGTGACGACCTCGTCGCCCCTGTTCAGCTCCGACAGCCCTTCACCTTCCGATCTGGCGTCGTGCACTCCGCAAACTGCCGCCATGCCTGCATCTACACTCATCCACCCATCTCTACAACCCGCTCTCAACTAATGTAAATCTACTCTCTTGTCAGGGCTGAGAGGAGTCAGGTATTGGGCATATTGAGAGAAAGAAAGCTGACAGGTGGGAAAGTCGCGGAGTTCGTAGTTGACGCCGGTGACGCGGCCGCAGGGTACGTGGAAGGTGTTGGCGGGGGTGCACTCCGGATGGGCGCACTTCACCAGGCAGCCCTCCTCTCCGTGGCAGAAGCTGCACTCCACCGGCCTCTCGTGCTCCGGCAACAGCTCCGACTCGTCCACCAGCTCATCCTCTGGCACCTGTGCCCAGTTACAATCATCCCCACCCAATTACACCCATCCCCTTCTATAAACCACAGCTTCAACTCCCTGTTCCGGAGACACTGCTCCCATTATCATCCTCATCATATACTTGAATAGATCTATATTTTGATCAGAATTTAATGCACTTGCCTTGACTGTGAAATAAAGTAGAGCAAAGGAATATAACGAACGTCTTCAAGGTCTAGATCCAGATAAGTGCCGGTGTTTTCCCGAGTTCTCCTTGGGCTATTCGGCTCACTTTCCTTGGGCTCCTCTTTCACTTTGGCTGCTTCGTCTCCAATATGCTTCGATTGGTCTACATTGCTCCTTTTACAGGCAAGCAAAGCGCAACCCCTTTCTTCATCCGAAAGAAGTCTGATCGGCCGCTTGCTTTCTGGGTCAACGAATCGGGCATTGTCGTAGTTGAAGAGGGTGCAGAGGACGTGGGCGAAGCGCTTCCGCTCTCCCTCTTTCAACTCCTCTTCCACCACCTGACCCACGCCAAGGCCCATTGGAATGATTGTGAGAAAGATGGCTGAAGGAAACCTGCATGGCTCCAGCAGTGACGGGGCAGAAGATGCACTTGATGTGGCCGATCTCCACACAGATGCTCTCCGCGTACTGGCAACGCTCACAGCGCCAGCCACGACGCCCCTCTTCCCCCCTAAACCAGGCTCTCTCCTTCCTTTCTCCTCAATGAAAAGCAGGGCAGGGAACAGAAAGCGAGCATCGGTCTCCCCGTAGCAGGCCCTGTGCACCGTCACGCAGCACATGCGACAGCTCAGGAGCTCATCTTCCTGCGCACAATTCCCACTTCACCAATTGACTCATGGCTTCGCGGAATGAGCTGGAAAGGAAGGAGAAGGGAATGAATACCTCAGTGTTGGTGCGAAGGCATATTTGAGCGTGGCCTTTCTGGGCTAGGCTGGACATGGCGTCCACCTGCTTCTTCACTTCGCTCACCACCGTCTCGCTTCGAGGGTCTCGCACGAATGCCAGCTCTGACACTATCTGCAGTTTTATTAGCCTGCTTTACTCATTCATTCTTTTGCTTTACTCAGGCTAAAAAGTTGGCCATGAAAGCCACTCACCTTCCGACTGGAGAGTGGAAGAGCTTTGACGGGTTCGCCAAGCAGGGCCACGGGGACGAAGTACTGGCAGATGGAGCAGTGGGGCTCCAGCAGTGACTTTCGCTGGTTGAAGATCATCTCCGCCATGAAAGCCACTCACCTTCCGACTGGAGAGTGGAAGAGCTTTGACGGGTTCGCCAAGCAGGGCCACGGGGACGAAGTACTGGCAGATGGAGCAGTGGGGCTCCAGCAGTGACTTTCGCTGGTTGAAGATCATCTCCGCCATGAAAGCCACTCACCTTCCGACTGGAGAGTGGAAGAGCTTTGGCGGGTTCGCCAAGCAGGGCCACGGGGACGAAGTACTGGCAGATGGAGCAGTGGGGCTCCAGCAGTGACTTTCGCTGGTTGAAGATCATCTCCGCCATGAAAGCCACTCACCTTCCGACTGGAGAGTGGAAGAGCTTTGACGGGTTCGCCAAGCAGGGCCACGGGGACGAAGTACTGGCAGATGGAGCAGTGGGGCTCCAGCAGTGACTTTCGCTGGTTGAAGATCATCTCCGCCATGAAAGCCACTCACCTTCCGACTGGAGAGTGGAAGAGCTTTGGCGGGTTCGCCAAGCAGGGCCACGGGGACGAAGTACTGGCAGATGGAGCAGTGGGGCTCCAGCAGTGACTTTCGCTGGTTGAAGATCATCTCCGCCATGAAAGCCACTCACCTTCCGACTGGAGAGTGGAAGAGCTTTGACGGGTTCGCCAAGCAGGGCCACGGGGACGAAGTACTGGCAGATGGAGCAGTGGGGCTCCAGCAGTGACTTTCGCTGGTTGAAGATCATCTCCGCCATGAAAGCCACTCACCTTCCGACTGGAGAGTGGAAGAGCTTTGGCGGGTTCGCCAAGCAGGGCCACGGGGACGAAGTACTGGCAGATGGAGCAGTGGGGCTCCAGCAGTGACTTTCGCTGGTTGAAGATCATCTCCGCCATGAAAGCCACTCACCTTCCGACTGGAGAGTGGAAGAGCTTTGACGGGTTCGCCAAGCAGGGCCACGGGGACGAAGTACTGGCAGATGGAGCAGTGGGGCTCCAGCAGTGACTTTCGCTGGTTGAAGATCATCTCCGCCATGAAAGCCACTCACCTTCCGACTGGAGAGTGGAAGAGCTTTGACGGGTTCGCCAAGCAGGGCCACGGGGACGAAGTACTGGCAGATGGAGCAGTGGGGCTCCAGCAGTGACTTTCGCTGGTTGAAGATCATCTCCGCCATGAAAGCCACTCACCTTCCGACTGGAGAGTGGAAGAGCTTTGACGGGTTCGCCAAGCAGGGCCACGGGGACGAAGTACTGGCAGATGGAGCAGTGGGGCTCCAGCAGTGACTTTCGCTGGTTGAAGATCATCTCCGCCATGAAAGCCACTCACCTTCCGACTGGAGAGTGGAAGAGCTTTGACGGGTTCGCCAAGCAGGGCCACGGGGACGAAGTACTGGCAGATGGAGCAGTGGGGCTCCAGCAGTGACTTTCGCTGGTTGAAGATCATCTCCGCCATGAAAGCCACTCACCTTCCGACTGGAGAGTGGAAGAGCTTTGACGGGTTCGCCAAGCAGGGCCACGGGGACGAAGTACTGGCAGATGGAGCAGTGGGGCTCCAGCAGTGACTTTCGCTGGTTGAAGATCATCTCCGCCATGAAAGCCACTCACCTTCCGACTGGAGAGTGGAAGAGCTTTGACGGGTTCGCCAAGCAGGGCCACGGGGACGAAGTACTGGCAGATGGAGCAGTGGGGCTCCAGCAGTGACTTTCGCTGGTTGAAGATCATCTCCGCCATGAAAGCCACTCACCTTCCGACTGGAGAGTGGAAGAGCTTTGACGGGTTCGCCAAGCAGGGCCACGGGGACGAAGTACTGGCAGATGGAGCAGTGGGGCTCCAGCAGTGACTTTCGCTGGTTGAAGATCATCTCCGCCATGAAAGCCACTCACCTTCCGACTGGAGAGTGGAAGAGCTTTGACGGGTTCGCCAAGCAGGGCCACGGGGACGAAGTACTGGCAGATGGAGCAGTGGGGCTCCAGCAGTGACTTTCGCTGGTTGAAGATCATCTCCGCCATGAAAGCCACTCACCTTCCGACTGGAGAGTGGAAGAGCTTTGACGGGTTCGCCAAGCAGGGCCACGGGGACGAAGTACTGGCAGATGGAGCAGTGGGGCTCCAGCAGTGACTTTCGCTGGTTGAAGATCATCTCCGCCATGAAAGCCACTCACCTTCCGACTGGAGAGTGGAAGAGCTTTGACGGGTTCGCCAAGCAGGGCCACGGGGACGAAGTACTGGCAGATGGAGCAGTGGGGCTCCAGCAGTGACTTTCGCTGGTTGAAGATCATCTCCGCCATGAAAGCCACTCACCTTCCGACTGGAGAGTGGAAGAGCTTTGACGGGTTCGCCAAGCAGGGCCACGGGGACGAAGTACTGGCAGATGGAGCAGTGGGGCTCCAGCAGTGACTTTCGCTGGTTGAAGATCATCTCCGCCATGAAAGCCACTCACCTTCCGACTGGAGAGTGGAAGAGCTTTGACGGGTTCGCCAAGCAGGGCCACGGGGACGAAGTACTGGCAGATGGAGCAGTGGGGCTCCAGCAGTGACTTTCGCTGGTTGAAGATCATCTCCGCCATGAAAGCCACTCACCTTCCGACTGGAGAGTGGAAGAGCTTTGGCGGGTTCGCCAAGCAGGGCCACGGGGACGAAGTACTGGCAGATGGAGCAGTGGGGCTCCAGCAGTGACTTTCGCTGGTTGAAGATCATCTCCGCCATGAAAGCCACTCACCTTCCGACTGGAGAGTGGAAGAGCTTTGACGGGTTCGCCAAGCATGGCCACGGGGACGAAGTACTGGCAGATGGAGCAGTGGGGCTCCAGCAGTGACTTTCGCTGGTTGAAGATCATCTCCGCCATGAAAGCCACTCACCTTCCGACTGGAGAGTGGAAGAGCTTTGGCGGGTTCGCCAAGCAGGGCCACGGGGACGAAGTACTGGCAGATGGAGCAGTGGGGCTCCAGCAGTGACTTTCGCTGGTTGAAGATCATCTCCGCCATGAAAGCCACTCACCTTCCGACTGGAGAGTGGAAGAGCTTTGACGGGTTCGCCAAGCAGGGCCACGGGGACGAAGTACTGGCAGATGGAGCAGTGGGGCTCCAGCAGTGACTTTCGCTGGTTGAAGATCATCTCCGCCATGAAAGCCACTCACCTTCCGACTGGAGAGTGGAAGAGCTTTGGCGGGTTCGCCAAGCAGGGCCACGGGGACGAAGTACTGGCAGATGGAGCAGTGGGGCTCCAGCAGTGACTTTCGCTGGTTGAAGATCATCTCCGCCATGAAAGCCACTCACCTTCCGACTGGAGAGTGGAAGAGCTTTGACGGGTTCGCCAAGCAGGGCCACGGGGACGAAGTACTGGCAGATGGAGCAGTGGGGCTCCAGCAGTGACTTTCGCTGGTTGAAGATCATCTCCGCCATGAAAGCCACTCACCTTCCGACTGGAGAGTGGAAGAGCTTTGGCGGGTTCGCCAAGCAGGGCCACGGGGACGAAGTACTGGCAGATGGAGCAGTGGGGCTCCAGCAGTGACTTTCGCTGGTTGAAGATCATCTCCGCCATGAAAGCCACTCACCTTCCAACTGGAGAGTGGAAGAGCTTTGACGGGTTCGCCAAGCAGGGCCACGGGGACGAAGTACTGGCAGATGGAGCAGTGGGGCTCCAGCAGTGACTTTCGCTGGTTGAAGATCATCTCGGCCATGAAAGACACTCACCTTCCGACTGGAGAGTGGAAGAGCTTTGACGGGTTCGCCAAGCAGGGCCACGGGGACGAAGTACTGGCAGATGGAGCAGTGGGGCTCCAGCAGTGACTTTCGCTGGTTGAAGATCATCTCGGCCATGAAAGACACTCACCTTCCGACTGGAGAGTGGAAGAGCTTTGACGGGTTCGCCAAGCAGGGCCACGGGGACGAAGTACTGGCAGATGGAGCAGTGGGGCTCCAGCAGTGACTTTCGCTGGTTGAAGATCATCTCCGCCATGAAATTCGGCGGTTTCCACTTCCAAAGCTGCTCATACTCCTCTGCAGGCAAGCCTGGTTTTGTCCAGAAAACTGGTGAAACAGGGCCTACTTTTCACTTCGTCGCCAAAGAACTTGACATCTTTCGGCGGTTCGTTGCTGGTCTTTTTCCAGGTCAAAGCCAGGTTCTGGAAAACTGATTTCACAAAAAGGGGAATGCTTCAAGTTTGCTAACCGGATCGCCGTTTTCATCCTTCATGGCCATCATCTTCTTGGCTGAAAGAAGGGGGTAGGAGTGAGTGAGCGAAGAGAGCAGGGAAGGGCAGAGAAGAGAACCCTGGGCAAGTAGGACGTCGGGGGATGGTGCGGGCTCCTCGTACCAGTACTTGTAGAGGTGCCAGCGCTCGGGGCGGAATCTTTTGATGAAGGGGCCCATGTAGATGCGGACAGTGTCGTGCTTGCACTGGCAGATCACGGCCTGCTCCCCGAACTCGATCCACCGATCCGAGGCGAAGTTCGTGCTCTCCGCCGCATTGTAGCCCTGCCAACAAGAGGGTGAGAGGCAGGAGAGGGAAGGAAGGGGAGGTGGAAGAGGACGAGGTTGAAGCCGGCGTGATAGCCGCCGGCGAAGGTGATGATGATCTCGTTCTCCTTCTGCACCATGGTGCCGTAGGGGATCCCGTGCTTCTTCAGCAGCTCCGGGCTCACCAGATGAGTCTTGTGCCGCATGAAGGCCTACAAAGCTCCCCTTTTCAATCCTCCTTACCCCATCCCGCACTAAAAGGGGCAGAGAGGAACAAACCTTGCACTGACTCTTGGACTCCTGAAAGAGCATTTCCGTGAGCCGGTCGAACTTGTCCCGGTGCAGATGAGAGATTCCATACCAGAACTGCCAAAGTTGATCTTGTTCAAGAAATGTAGAAAAAGGAATGTCAATAGGTTGAGGAATAGTGCTGTGGGCAACCTTGGGCTCGCCGAAGTGTATGTAGTTGATGGAGTAGAGGTCCATGTCCTCCGTGTGCCAGGGAAAGGAGGCTTTCCACATGCCGAAGTACATGTAGGCGTTGTTCACGCCGCTGATTTCAAGCTCAGGCTCTTTCTCCTCCTCCTCAAGACAAACTTAGCTTGAGCTTGCCACAGGATCCAGTTGTTAGAGCACCTCTTTTTTCTTGCCCTTCTTGTTCTTCTTGGAAGCGTCGCTGTCTTTGGCTGGCGGGGCTTTGATATTTTCCTCCTGAAAAGAGGCGATTGCAGAAGCAGTTCCAGCAACTTAGCTGGCAATGGAACTTTGAGTATGTCGAGAATGGAGGGCAGTTTGTTGATGTTCCAGATGTCCACCGCTTCGTTGTCGTAGAGGGTGGCGTGAAAGTCCGCTCCGTAGACTGGACGGTGCTCCAGGATGTGTTTCCAGTAGTACCTGCTGGCATTTGCTGCTCAGGGCCTGTCCTAGGTGTGGAGGAGAGGAAGGACCTTTCACAGTCCAGGAAGGACTTGAACTCCTTGGGCTTGAGGAACTTGGGGTGGGTGGCGAGCTTCTTGAACTCCTGGACCTTCATGCGCTTCTTGTAGGTGGTGTTGCCCTGGGTGTAGCAGCCCTTCTCCCCCACCACCTCCTGCATGATCGGGGACTCGATGAACAGCTCCTGGATGTCCTCGTACTTGTGCCCGCGCACCGGACGCGGAGACCTTCAAACCTTGTCGCCTTTCACTCTAACAGGACATTGAGTATGGTAAGCAGAAGGGAGGTAAGCAACCATTGGGCTGGAGGTATGATCTTGGCAATGCCGCATTTGAGGTGGGCGCCGGCGGCCTCGATCTTGTGTATGTACGCCTGGAAGTCCCGGAACTCCTCCATGCTCGGCCGGAAGACCATGCACTCCCCTGCACCAATCCCTTCCTCAGTTCTTAGTGCAGATGGGCTGAGGGGCTGGGAAATGAGGGGACCTCCGGTGTCAGGCTGGCTGGTGCTGGGGTAGTCCTGGTCTATGAAGGCCTGGTAGGGCGTCCCCTCCCGGGTCAGCCGCTCCGCCGCCATCCCCTCCTAACCCCACCCTCCTCTCCACCCTCCTCAAGCACCTCAACCATTCCCCTACACTTTCAAACAATCGCGCTATCACAATCCCTAAATCCCTAAAAATAAGCTGCAATGGCTAGCAGTGCGCCGATGGGTGAGCGGTGCGCAAGCGCAAGGGGCCTCTGTGCCGCTGGCCTATGCGGCAAGCTGGGCGCGAACACCAGGGGGCGGGCCCCTAAAAGTGCGCACAAAAGACGCGCCCTGCACACCTGCGCACTCAGCCTGCCCCCCCTCTCCTCCACCCTGCCTGCATACAGCTCCAGCGGCCTTATCTGAGGAGGCAGAGCAGGGCAGCGCAGGGCGGAGAGAGCAGGGCTAGAAAGCCTCCTTGGAAGCAGCGAGCAGCAGGAAGCATGTCCGGCGGCGGCAAGGATCGCATCGCCGTTTTCCCCTCCCGCATGTCTGTCATTCTTTTTTCACCCTTTATGCCGCAGCAGACCAGCGCACATGGCGATTATCGATTGTTCTGGAGGAGATGACTGATTGACGAAGGCCTGTCTGTTCATTGTGCTGTTGGTGAGGTGAGAGGCATGGAAGAAGGGCGTAGGAGTGCAGGGCGCAGACGGTGATGAAGGGGCGACTGAAGGGTGCTCAGAAAGGCCACTCGCTGCTGAAGAAGAAGGCGGACGCCCTGAACATGCGCTTCCGTCTCCTCCTGGGCAAGATCATCGAGGTTCCTTCCACCACCCTCCGGCCACCCTGAGGATGAGGATGAGGCGGGGGGCGTTTGAGAACAAGGTGCTGATGGGGGAGGTGATGAAGGAGGCGGCCTTCAGCCTGGCCGAGGCCAAGTTCACCGCCGGGGACTTCAGTCACAGCGTTCTTCAGAGCGTCTCCAAGTCACAGATCAAGGTACAGAAGCCTTGTCCTAGCTCCGAGGCCTTCTCCCTAAAGAGGAGGGGCGGTCTGGAGGTGCGGACGAACAAGGACAATGTGGCCGGTGTCACGCTGCCCATCTTCGAGTGCTACCAGGACGGCCCCGATGCCTTCGACCTCACCGGCCTCGGCAAAGGTCACTCATTTCATTTACTCCCTCTTTTCGGCCAATTGAGACGATGCTGAGAGTTGGAGGTGGGTC
Source organism: Ptycholaimellus sp. GST1_10 (assembly GCA_030248095.1). NCBI lineage: Eukaryota > Metazoa > Nematoda > Chromadorea > Chromadorida > Chromadoridae > Ptycholaimellus > Ptycholaimellus sp. GST1_10. The sequence continues at coordinate 74,645 of JASANA010004247.1, forward strand.
GAACATCGGGAAGCTGAAGAAGAACTATGCGAAGGCAGTGGAGCTGCTGGTGGAGTTGGCCACGCTGCAGACCTGCTTCCTCACACTGGACGAAGCCATCAAGGTCACCAACCGCCGCGTCAACGCCATCGAGCATGGTTCCCTCCACCTCCCTCCACCTCCATCATCCCACCTTCATCCCATTCCACCATCATCCCTTTCAGTGATCATCCCACGAATCGAAAACACGCTGGCCTACATCCTGTCGGAGCTGGATGAGCGTGAGCGTGAAGAGTTCTTCCGCCTCAAGAAGATTCAGAAGAAGAAGCTGAAGGAAAAGGCAGAAAAAGAGGACGCCGCCAAAGCTAAGGTTCATCTAATAAATTGATAAAAAAGTTATTTCAGGGCCAAAAGTCAGGCCTATCCTAAATCATGAAATTTGTCATAAAACCTTAATTTTTTCATTTTTCGTGTAAGCTTGAGCAGCCAGCACTTCATCTTGAATGTCATGAGAGGAAATATAAATTTCTTTCTCGCTAAGACAGATAAGTTTACTGCAGGGCGAGCTAATTCAAGCGGGAGGCAAGAGTGCACTGGATATGAATGATGACGATACGCCAATTCTTTTTGATTGACAGTCACATGTGTCATGTTTTCTGCTCCTTGCGCCGCTAGCTAGCTAGTCTTTGATGCAGTCTGCAATTAGCCTCTTGGCCGGTGGTATAGAAAAATGTGCTGAGAAAGATGACTGAACAGTGATTCAATCTGTGATTGACAAACGTTCCAGGTGGTTCAAATGCCGCCCGTGTTTGTTTTACGAAATATCTATCGATTGTCCCTTCTTATCTGGCTAGAAAACCGGCGAAAAAGTTCCATACGCGATGAAGTTGGCACCAAAGCTAGACTGACGGAGGCAAGGCGAATATATTTGCATGGAAGCAAGAAGAACGGGACACGAAACTAGAAGGCCCTCCGCTTGGCCTATCACTCGAAGACTGAATGGAAAAGATACCGAATGCGTCCATCCTATATGCACTCCCGAAGCAAAACAACAACGGCCTCTCAGGGCTGATACTGAACAAAAATGGGGAGCAACTGGGGAAGAAGGCGCGGGAAATAGAGAGGCTCATTGCAGCTAGTTACGGCGCCCCATGCGACTGAGATACTGCAGTGGAGAGGCTGAGCTGTTATGGAGGGAGGGAATTGGTGAAATGAAACCTGTGCGATGCTGATATGGTCCTGCGAGGCTGGCTGGGCGGCGTGGTTGGCGCCGTGGGGAGGGCGCGGGAGGACGAAGAGATTCCCGCGCAGATTCATCACCGGCGTCGCCTCCTCCACCGAATCTCAAAGACCAGCTGTCCTGCTCAAATTCAAAGACCTACTGAGACTCTGGGAGGTTCGGTAGGCTCAGCTAAAGGGCACCAACCGACGTAGAGGACCTTGGGAATGTCGGTGAGGGAGTCGATGAGAGCTTTGTCGAGACGGACCTGATCGGAGATGGGCTCGGTGAGGTGGAGGAGAACGGCGTAGGGTCCCGCTTCTCGGAATTTATTTTCCAGCTCGTACAGCGAACTTATCGGGGCCTCTGCCGTGTTCCCGTAGTCAACGAACAGCACCTAAGTTTTGCTTTTCCTCATTTTCTCTACAAAACTAAATACTTCAAAATTTAGGTCCAATTTTATTTTAGTGAAGAAAATGGCGAAAAAAACCAAAGGAAAAGCGGACCTTGACTTTGTCAATGGAGCTGCGGCCCTTGAGGATGGCGCGGTAGAAGAAGTTGTCCTCGTAGAAGGGAGCGGCGCAGTAGAGGCGCGGCCGATCCGACTCCCGAGCGTACTCCTTGCACCCTGCCAGGACCTTGAAAGCTGGCTAATTGTGGTGGAGGGAGGATGTGTGGGTGGAGTGCCTTGTTGCGCTGGAGTGGGCGGGCGTTTTGGCCGTTCTGATAGAAGGCGGTGAGGCTCTCTGACAGCTGGACCAGCGTTTCTGCCTCACTCACGTTCTGGCAGTACACCGTCTTGTGGTCTGCAACCTACTTTGTTTCCTCCATCAAAAGCAGCCTTGCAAAATGATCGCTGCCTAGTCGAGCAAGTCAAGGTCTTCTAACAGAGAGCACAAAGTAATCCAAACTGTCATGGGGTCATTGGATGATATAAGGTGGAAGAACGATTTTGGTGCTATCTCAAAGTCCACGCTGGCGGACTTTAAGGTGGCTTGGCTAGTGGAAATCATAATCCACCAAAGCCAGGCCAGCATCATTCCTACACTACAGGTGGAAGAAAGTTGGAACCAACGAGTTCACTGATTTCAACGTTGACGTAGCTGGATGGCTCGAAGTCGACGTAGCTGGATGGCTCGAAAGTGGCTAGGCTGGCTGGGATCGGATCTTCCACCAGAGCCAGGCTAAGCATCGTTCCTACACTACAGGTGGAAGGAAGTGGGAACCGACGAGTTCACTGATTTCAACGTCGACGTAGCTGGATGGCTCGAAAGTGGCTTGGCTGGCTGGGATCGGATCGTCCACCAGAGCCAGGCTAAGCATCGTTCCTAGACTACAGGTGGAAGGAAGTGGGAACCGACGAGTTCACTGATTTCAACGTCGACGTAGCTGGATGGCTCGAAAGTAGCTTGGCTAGCTCGGATCGGATCGTCCACCAGAGCCAGGCTAAGCATCGTTCCTACACTACAGGTGGAAGCATAGATGATGAGTGCCAGCTTTGGTAAAGATACTGGCATCATCCTCCATGGTGGAAGGAAGTGTGAACTGACGAGTTCACTGATTTCAACGTCGAAGTAGCTGGATGACTCGAAAGTAGCTTGGCTAGCTCGGATCGGATCGTCCACTAGAGCCAGGCTAAGCATATTTCCTACACTACAGGTGGAAGCATGGATGATGAGTGCCAGCTTTGGTAAAGATACTGGCATCATCCTCCATGGTGGAAGGAAGTGTGAACTGACGAGTTCACTGATTTCAACATCGAAGTAGCTGGATGACTCGAAAGTGGCTTGGCTGGCTGGGATCGCATCGTCCACCAGAGCCAGACTAAGCATCGTTCCTACACTACAGGTGAAAGGAAGTGGGAACCGACGAGTTCGCTGATTTCAACGTTGACGTAGCTGGATGGCTCGAAAGTGGCTTGGCTAGCTGGGATCGGATCGTCCACCAGAGCCAGGCTAAGCATCGTTCCTACACTACAGGTGGAAGGAAGTGGGAACCGACGAGTTCGCTGATTTCAACGTCGACGTAGCTGGATGGCTCGAAAGTGGCTTGGCTGGCTGGGATCGGATCGTCCACCAGAGCCAGGCTAAGCATCGTTCCTACACTACAGGTGGAAGGAAGTGGGAACCGACGAGTTCGCTGATTTCAACGTCGACGTAGCTGGATGGCTCGAAAGTGGCTTGGCTGGCTGGGATCGCATCGTCCACCAGAGCCAGGCTAAGCATCGTTCCTACACTACAGGTGGAAGGAAGTGGGAACCGACGAGTTCGCTGATTTCAACGTCGACGTAGCTGGATGGCTCGAAAGTGGCTTGGCTGGCTGGGATCGGATCGTCCACCAGAGCCAGGCTAAGCATCGAATCCTGCACAACATTCTTCTTGGCACACTTTTGTTGCCCCTCTATTCTCTTCAGACTTCATTATTAGTTTGCTATGTAACGGTTGGCAGGCCTCATGTTTTCCGCACTATGGAACACAATGCTTGGTTTAGCTCTTATGATGCCAAATTTCATAATGCGCAATTGTAGTTATACTAAGTAGAATATCCGTATGGTCTCACTCAAATTTACGCAAAAAATTATTTATGATTATGAATTATATTGTTTATGATTGTTTATTTTATACTAATTTGCACTGGTATAATAGTTGCTCGAAGTTTTCTTCGATATTTCATGTCAATAGCCAAACGAATATTCCCATAATGTATGATTCATAAGATTGTACACTTCTATATTTGGAAAGATTGAACCTGAAGGCGAGGAGCTCCTGGTCTGTTTGCCATGTCCTGAGCTTGGCTGGATGAAGTAGGTAATTAGGAAGGCTTAATCTAAAGCGCCCACAAAGCCTTCACAATTCTCTCCGCACGCTCTCTCTTTTCCGGCCCTAGTGGGATGTGAGATGTGAGTGGAGCTCTTTCCACATCCCCTCTTGCGCAAAGGAGAGGCTCGGAACTATGCAAAACACATTGCGCACTGCGTCTGTCTGCTTCACAGGGCTGCCCCAGTGGTCTGCCTGTTTGGCAGCGCCCCCTGGTGACTGCGCAGTGAAGGAGGGAGGTGGAAAGAGAGCAGTGGAAAGATAAACAGAGCAGCTGATGGCAACAGTGCCTTAGGGGGTCTAAGGGTTGGGTGTCTTGTCCGATTGTGTCACAGAGGACGGAAGGGGTTGAAAGAGGAGGGGAAGGGGGAAGGAGGTAGGGATGTGGGGAGGGATTTGAGGCGCGCGCCCCTTCATTAGAGGCGCAAAGGATGCTAGGAGGCCTGTGTGCTGAAACAACATGAGAACATGGGAGTGCATGGGGAGCTGTGGGGGGGGGGGGGGCGGCGAAGTGGGGTCTGTGTATGGGTGGGCGGATAATTTCCGGGGATTTGCAGTGGGATGATGGGGGAGGGCGAGTGGGACATGGTGATCTAAGGGGATTCCAGTCAGGCCGCATCAGAAGCAGCTCAGGGCGGCATCTGCCGTCGTGTCGCTCTCTCTCTTCTCCTATCTCTTTTTACCAATCATCACAATTTCACCCCTCCTATACCTGCTTTAGGAAAACTCTGCTGGGAATAAAATATTAGTCCTGAGTTTCAGTGGCGTGCATCAAGTTTGGGAAATAAATTTAGCCTGCTTTGGCAAACTATGAGTATAATGCGCAAACACGAAAGCTTCTTTCAACCTTATTAGCTTTCACATTATCATTTGATCATATATGTCTTTGTTGGTGTGAGAAGAGAAAGTTTGGGCGGAGGAGGGTAAGGTTTCGTGTGAAGCGCTGGGGGAAATAGATGCTTTGTGTGAGTCTGCGTGAGATTAGAGAGTGGAGAACAAAGAGAGTAGGAAGGCGGATGCATGAGGTGCGGAAGGGAGGGGCGGGGCAGTTGTCAATCAGGCTTGCTGCTACATCCACGCCTGTTCCACCCAGCCAGGCCCTGAGGGCTCTGTTGCCATCACTCAGCACCCCCCACTGGGCACTGCCACTACCCTCCCTCTCTGCTCACCCCCACTCCAAACAAGTCACTGACACACACTCTCTGCACACCCACCGCAGCTGTTGCGAGTAGGCTGGGGGACGGGGGGGGGCAGAAAAAGAAGGGGGTGTAAACAAATGAGTGGGCCTCCCTCTGGGACTGCTTTGATTGGAGCCAGCCTGAAGCTGCTTGTTTGATGCGTA
>JASANA010004247.1:85000-139311 GCA_030248095.1 Ptycholaimellus sp. GST1_10
TCCATCCCACACTCTTTCTTCTCCTCCTCGCTCTCCCTCCTTTATCATCCTCGCACCTCCTTCCTCCTCACCCCATTAGCCGGCACGCCAATCTGTTTGCCGCACACAAAATCTGGGACTGCCCCAGATCACGCGCCCCCCAACTGATGACTAGTCGGCAAAGAGAGCCCTGCCCTGCCTGTTGTTGCAATAAAGCCTACAAGCCCCCCAGCAACGCACAGCCACCCATCTAGGCTCTGCTTTTCCTCTCACGGCTCTATGCCCTCCAGTCTGCCAGCATAAACAAAGCAGCAAAAGACACTTCAGGCTGCGCGAGGTGGAAAAAGTTTGGTGTCGCGGTTGTCAGCCAACTCTGTTGGGGCTGTTGGGCCAACACCCGCCTTCCTACGCCCCCCACCTGCCACCACTTTTCAGGCCCTGATGCATCGATGAGCCGGGGGTCGCCTGCTACCCAGCCTTTGCGCCGCTTCAAAACATTTCAGCTCCCTGCCCAGTTGACTTTCGTCTAGATGGACTGACTCAACCGAGCAGCTCAGTCGTAGTCTAGCAGCGATTCTTAGTTAGCCAGAATTCCAGCATGCACTGTGTTTGATTTAGTTGGCAATCGTTGCTAGAACTTTAGATAAATTTATGAACATTTGTAAACTTGTTTTTGGCAAACTTCACTCAGTTTTCTTTTTTCTCGGCAACAAGAACTCCAACAGTAGAAGTAGGAATGAAGAAGCCAATGAGAAAAAGAAGAGTAAGGTTTTGTCTGCCCTCGCAGGCCTGGCAGACTCAGTATCACAGATTCCTTGAGACAAGTTTATGGGCATGTTGGCGAAAAGTAGCAGGAGCAGACAGAATCACCTCATCAGTCAACTGATTCCAGAGCGGCACAACTCAGCCAGTGAAGTGCAAAAGCCTTTGTTTGTGCCCGAGGCTTGTTGAGTGAGCCAGTGATTTTGCTGGAGGTGCCTTGCCGTCTAATGAGCAGCCTTGGTCCATGGACTAAGTTGTGAGTCAGGCTCAGGTCTAATGCAGAGCGCCGAGAGGAAAGGGATTGCAAGCCCTGCCGCCGAAGCCTCTTTGAGTAACCCTGCGTTGAAAACTTACACTGGATATACGCCCTTTTAGTGAAAAAACGTGGCACAGATTCTAAAAGATTACGTTCAGCCACTTTCAACTGCTTCCACATTTGCAAGCTGCTCTCTAGTATTGGGCGGGCATAGATTTTAAATCAACTAATAAGTCTTTTAGCATTTGATGAACAAAATCATTTTAAACTGTCAAAGTTGCCCTGCGTCTTTTTTCACTATTTTAGCCGCATGTAGAGAAAACTCAGCTTACTGTCAACTAAAATTCCAAAGTCGCAGAAAGAATGGACACAAGGAAGCTCAAGCCATTCAGCAAGAGTGAAATGGGACGAGATTGCCTATTTGGCAAAACAGCACATTTTACAGCAGACAAAGTTAGTTGCCAGTCCAAACACCAATCCTCCATAAAGGCAAGTGCTTCTTGTAGCTTTTGTTTATCTCCTGAGAATATTTTACAATCATCCGCAAAAGCAGCGCATCGGCAAATTTGGTTTAAACCATTGATATGATAAGGTCCATGGTGTAAACAAGAAATAGCATTGGCCCAAGACAAGAACCTTGACAGATGGATGAAGTGGCAGATATGGGATTTGACAGCGAACTTCCAACTTCTACCTGCTGAGATCTATTAGAGAAGTAGTCCTGAAACCAGGCAAGTGCCTGCCCTCAAACACCATATGTATTCAGTTTTACAAACAACTTTGAATGTCACACCTTATCAAATGTTTTAGCGGAATCTAAATAAATCACACACAAGGGCTCATTTGATGATATTTTCCTACTCTATTCATTTGTGCATACTAAAAGCTGAAAGGTAGTGAATCTGCCTCGTTAAAAGTCATATATTCATAGCATATAAATACATTGTGTTAAACAAAATAGGTGTTAAAAACAGGTATTTATGGTTTCCCTAATTTTTGCGCGGCCGCAGGCCGCCTGCCGCGGAGGGCAGGGCAGTCAGAGCTCCGGAGGCCGTAGGGCATGGGCGCGAAGGCCCCGGAGCACAGCCTAGCATGCGAAGCATGCTAGGCGAAGCGTAGGGGCCGTAGCGACCATGCCCGGAGGCCGTAGGAGCTCTGGCGCCCTGCCCGTAGCGGCGGGCGGCCAAGGCCCGCTTTAACAGTTACCCCATTTTTCGTCCGTCTGTCCGCATATATATATATTTGTGGTTCCGGAGCCCGTACTCCTCGGTTTTTCAATGAAATTGGCTGAAATTTTGCATGGAGGTCCGTCTAGGTGGTGGCTCGGGACGTTTTTGTGCGCTTGACGCAATTTTAATTTGTTCCAGATTTATGGTCAAAAAACCTCATAACTTGGGGCCTCAAAATTCGAAAATTTTTCGAAAAAGTGCATTTTATTTTATTAATAGTATAATTATTATACACGAACACCTCAGAAATCAATTTTTTATAAAGGATGAAACAAGGATGGATCGACATCATTTAGTCAATAATAAAAATAGAAATATTAGTTAACAATAGGGCTTAATGAAACGGGGCAACCTGCTAATTTTCAAGGCCGCGCATCTATTGGCGACAGCCTATATTACCTTGTAAACATTCGAAATGAAATGATGAAAATAATAAATTCATCTATATACCACACATTGATCTCAGCTTTTGATGAGTTGAAAATTCATATGTTGCTGCAGACAGAAGATAGTTTAAAATTGGCCCCACACCTATTGACGATAGCTAATATCACCTTGTTAAAAATTGAAGTCGTTCTCTTTTATTTCGCCTTGAAATTTTAGGGCAACATGCAACTGATATGTAGCATAAAACAACGCAGTAATAATGTCTTTTCATTTGAAGGTTTGTGCAGGGCCGCTTTAACCATCTGCAAATTTTTTTGCCATGCTTACTTCAGGAAATCGATTCTCTGCACATGAGTAAAAATAAACTCTATCCAGCTTGAGATGTTTGCATAATTTACTCCAAAGTTCAAAAAAAATATTTGCAAAATTGTTATTAATGTGAAAATGCATAAAAATATTAAACCTTGCTGAAGGACGAGACATTTGGAGGTTTTCTTGTATCTGACTTTCTTTGCGGTCCTATGAGCATCCTTTCGACGTTCCTGTTAATGTCCTTGCTGTAGGGAAAGCTTGGCAGCCTAATCGGGTGGGAGGGGACCTGGTTGAGAGCCTTGCGGAAGACCATGACGAAAGCAACTCGAATGCGGACGGACATGAGGTTGTAGAGGACAGGATTAGCGGCCGCTGACACATAGTGCATCACACCCGCCAGTCCCCACCTAGCACACCCTATCCTTTTCTCACAGTCCCATTCAAAACTTATTCCCCTATGCCAGAAATTCTTTCCCTCGTCGTCAAACACTATCATTATTCTCAACACTATCCCTCATCATTATTCTAGTTTGTGCCTTCTTTTGCGGTCAAACCTTCCGAGCTGCAGCATAATCTACTACATTCCCTGAAAACTGGTAAAGAAAGTGTAAAAGAAAATAACCAGTAGGGCAGGAGATAGCAGATGCCGGCCCAGTGTTGGGTGTTGTCGGAGCAGGTGGTGTACTGCATGTAGATGCGCTGCAGGTGGAAGGGGAGGTAGCAGAGGAAAAAGAGGCACACCACCACCGCTGCAAGGATCTGTTTGGGCGAAGACTGAGGGAGAAGGCTGAGGGGAGAAGAAAGGGAAGAACCCAGCATGCGCACCACCATCCGCTGAGCCACTCGCGTCCCTCTGGACAACTCCGGGGGCAGACGACGCCCCGCCACCAGACTCACCCGCTCCACCTCCTCCAGACTCGCTCCACTCGCCTTCAGCTTCTGCATTCCCTCCTTCCCCTCCTCCACCACCCTTCCTGACTGCCCCTGCTTCTCTACCCTGAGCAGTCGGCTGTAGAAGTAGACCACCAGGCCCATGGGCAGGAAGAACAGCAGCACCACACTCACCTGGTGGCCTCACAATGCTCACGGAGAGAGCTGTACAGGGCAAGTGCAGGACCTCAAAGGTGTAGGGGAGTGCCTTGGCGGGGTCCAGGTTGCAGGTGGTGATGACGGGGGCAGGGCGACTGCAGACGCTGGCGGCGCCCACCACCACCTCCTCCACGGCCACCGAGAACTGGCCCGCCACCGCCCCGCCCGCCCCCACCGAACCCAGCCAGATCAGTCCGATGTAATAGCGCTCAAACGCTCCCGTGAGCAACGGGGTTTGGGAAGGGTGGGGGAAGAAATGGAGAAGACAATGGCGGGGCGCTTGCAGAAGAGATGCTGGCGGAAGGGATGGCAGATGGCCACGTAGCGCTCCAGACTCATCGCCAGGATGGTGAGGATGGCGGCGTTGGTGGCAGAGCCCAGGATAGTTCCCTGTCCACCCATTATGCCCTCACTCATGGAGGGGGTGAGGGAAGCTACCTTCATGATGCAGAAGGCGGTGCTGCTGCCGCCCATGAATCGTTTTGGATACCACAAGTACCACATATCCGCCGGTACGCCTGCCAGAAGAAGGCTAGGTGAAGTGTGTCAATGGAAGACGAGAGAGAGAAAACCGAATAGGATGAGGAGGAGATCAGCGACGGCCAAGTTGGCGAGGAAGAAGTTGGTGGTGGAGTGGAGGGCGGAGACGCTGTGGACCACGATCACCGTGCTCAGGTTCCCCACCACGCCCAGCACGAACAGCAGCGCCAAGCCCATCGTGAACAGCCACAGAGGCGGGGGAGGGGACCAAATAGGATGAGGAGGAGATCAGCGACGGACAAGTTGGCGAGGAAGAAGTTGGTGGTGGAGTGGAGGGCGGAGACGCTGTGGACCACGATCACCGTGCTCAGGTTCCCCACCACGCCCAGCACGAACAGCAGCGCCAAGCCCACCGTGAACAGCCACAGAGGCGGGGGAGGGGACCAAATAGGATGAGGAGGAGATCAGCGACGGACAAGTTGGCGAGGAAGAAGTTGGTGGTGGAGTGGAGGGCGGAGACGCTGTGGACCACGATCACCGTGCTCAGGTTCCCCACCACGCCCAGCACGAACAGCAGCGCCAAGCCCACCGTGAACAGCCACAGAGGCGGGGGAGGGGACCAAATAGGATGAGGAGGAGATCAGCGACGGCCAAGTTGGCGAGGAAGAAGTTGGTGGTGGAGTGGAGGGCGGAGACGCTGTGGACCACGATCACCGTGCTCAGGTTCCCCACCACGCCCAGCACGAACAGCAGCGCCAAGCCCACCGTGAACAGCCACAGAGGCGGGGGAGGGGACCAAATAGGATGAGGAGGAGATCAGCGACGGCCAAGTTGGCGAGGAAGAAGTTGGTGGTGGAGTGGAGGGCGGAGACGCTGTGGACCACGATCACCGTGCTCAGGTTCCCCACCACGCCCAGCACGAACAGCAGCGCCAAGCCCACCGTGAACAGCCACAGAGGCGGGGGAGGGGACCAAATAGGATGAGGAGGAGATCAGCGACGGACAAGTTGGCGAGGAAGAAGTTGGTGGTGGAGTGGAGGGCGGAGACGCTGTGGACCACGATCACCGTGCTCAGGTTCCCCACCACGCCCAGCACGAACAGCAGCGCCAAGCCCACCGTGAACAGCCACAGAGGCGGGGGAGGGGACCAAATAGGATGAGGAGGAGATCAGCGACGGCCAAGTTGGCGAGGAAGAAGTTGGTGGTGGAGTGGAGGGCGGAGACGCTGTGGACCACGATCACCGTGCTCAGGTTCCCCACCACGCCCAGCACGAACAGCAGCGCCAAGCCCACCGTGAACAGCCACAGAGGCGGGGGAGGGGACCAAATAGGATGAGGAGGAGATCAGCGACGGCCAAGTTGGCGAGGAAGAAGTTGGTGGTGGAGTGGAGGGCGGAGACGCTGTGGACCACGATCACCGTGCTCAGGTTCCCCACCACGCCCAGCACGAACAGCAGCGCCAAGCCCACCGTGAACAGCCACAGAGGCGGGGGAGGGGACCAAATAGGATGAGGAGGAGATCAGCGACGGACAAGTTGGCGAGGAAGAAGTTGGTGGTGGAGTGGAGGGCGGAGACGCTGTGGACCACGATCACCGTGCTCAGGTTCCCCACCACGCCCAGCACGAACAGCAGCGCCAAGCCCACCGTGAACAGCCACAGAGGCGGGGGAGGGGACCAAATAGGATGAGGAGGAGATCAGCGACGGCCAAGTTGGCGAGGAAGAAGTTGGTGGTGGAGTGGAGGGCGGAGACGCTGTGGACCACGATCACCGTGCTCAGGTTCCCCACCACGCCCAGCACGAACAGCAGCGCCAAGCCCACCGTGAACAGCCACAGAGGCGGGGGAGGGGACCAAATAGGATGAGGAGGAGATCAGCGACGGCCAAGTTGGCGAGGAAGAAGTTGGTGGTGGAGTGGAGGGCGGAGACGCTGTGGACCACGATCACCGTGCTCAGGTTCCCCACCACGCCCAGCACGAACAGCAGCGCCAAGCCCACCGTGAACAGCCACAGAGGCGGGGGAGGGAAGGGACCGAATAGGATGAGGAGGAGATCAGCGACGGCCAAGTTGGCGAGGAAGAAGTTGGTGGTGGAGTGGAGGGCGGAGACGCTGTGGACCACGATCACCGTGCTCAGGTTCCCCACCACGCCCAGCACGAACAGCAGCGCCAAGCCCACCGTGAACAGCCACAGAGGCGGGGGAGGGGACCAAATAGGATGAGGAGGAGATCAGCGACGGCCAAGTTGGCGAGGAAGAAGTTGGTGGTGGAGTGGAGGGCGGAGACGCTGTGGACCACGATCACCGTGCTCAGGTTCCCCACCACGCCCAGCACGAACAGCAGCGCCAAGCCCACCGTGAACAGCCACAGAGGCGGGGGAGGGGACCAAATAGGATGAGGAGGAGATCAGCGACGGCCAAGTTGGCGAGGAAGAAGTTGGTGGTGGAGTGGAGGGCGGAGACGCTGTGGACCACGATCACCGTGCTCAGGTTCCCCACCACGCCCAGCACGAACAGCAGCGCCAAGCCCACCGTGAACAGCCACAGAGGCGGGGGAGGGGACCAAATAGGATGAGGAGGAGATCAGCGACGGCCAAGTTGGCGAGGAAGAAGTTGGTGGTGGAGTGGAGGGCGGAGACGCTGTGGACCACGATCACCGTGCTCAGGTTCCCCACCACGCCCAGCACGAACAGCAGCGCCAAGCCCACCGTGAACAGCCACAGAGGCGGGGGAGGGGACCAAATAGGATGAGGAGGAGATCAGCGACGGCCAAGTTGGCGAGGAAGAAGTTGGTGGTGGAGTGGAGGGCGGAGACGCTGTGGACCACGATCACCGTGCTCAGGTTCCCCACCACGCCCAGCACGAACAGCAGCGCCAAGCCCACCGTGAACAGCCACAGAGGCGGGGGAGGGGACCAAATAGGATGAGGAGGAGATCAGCGACGGCCAAGTTGGCGAGGAAGAAGTTGGTGGTGGAGTGGAGGGCGGAGACGCTGTGGACCACGATCACCGTGCTCAGGTTCCCCACCACGCCCAGCACGAACAGCAGCGCCAAGCCCACCGTGAACAGCCACAGAGGCGGGGGAGGGGACCAAATAGGATGAGGAGGAGATCAGCGACGGACAAGTTGGCGAGGAAGAAGTTGGTGGTGGAGTGGAGGGCGGAGACGCTGTGGACCACGATCACCGTGCTCAGGTTCCCCACCACGCCCAGCACGAACAGCAGCGCCAAGCCCACCGTGAACAGCCACAGAGGCGGGGGAGGGGACCAAATAGGATGAGGAGGAGATCAGCGACGGCCAAGTTGGCGAGGAAGAAGTTGGTGGTGGAGTGGAGGGCGGAGACGCTGTGGACCACGATCACCGTGCTCAGGTTCCCCACCACGCCCAGCACGAACAGCAGCGCCAAGCCCACCGTGAACAGCCACAGAGGCGGGGGAGGGGACCAAATAGGATGAGGAGGAGATCAGCGACGGACAAGTTGGCGAGGAAGAAGTTGGTGGTGGAGTGGAGGGCGGAGACGCTGTGGACCACGATCACCGTGCTCAGGTTCCCCACCACGCCCAGCACGAACAGCAGCGCCAAGCCCACCGTGAACAGCCACAGAGGCGGGGGAGGGGACCAAATAGGATGAGGAGGAGATCAGCGACGGACAAGTTGGCGAGGAAGAAGTTGGTGGTGGAGTGGAGGGCGGAGACGCTGTGGACCACGATCACCGTGCTCAGGTTCCCCACCACGCCCAGCACGAACAGCAGCGCCAAGCCCACCGTGAACAGCCACAGAGGCGGGGGAGGGGACCAAATAGGATGAGGAGGAGATCAGCGACGGCCAAGTTGGCGAGGAAGAAGTTGGTGGTGGAGTGGAGGGCGGAGACGCTGTGGACCACGATCACCGTGCTCAGGTTCCCCACCACGCCCAGCACGAACAGCAGCGCCAAGCCCACCGTGAACAGCCACAGAGGCGGGGGAGGGGACCAAATAGGATGAGGAGGAGATCAGCGACGGCCAAGTTGGCGAGGAAGAAGTTGGTGGTGGAGTGGAGGGCGGAGACGCTGTGGACCACGATCACCGTGCTCAGGTTCCCCACCACGCCCAGCACGAACAGCAGCGCCAAGCCCACCGTGAACAGCCACAGAGGCGGGGGAGGGGACCAAATAGGATGAGGAGGAGATCAGCGACGGCCAAGTTGGCGAGGAAGAAGTTGGTGGTGGAGTGGAGGGCGGAGACGCTGTGGACCACGATCACCGTGCTCAGGTTCCCCACCACGCCCAGCACGAACAGCAGCGCCAAGCCCACCGTGAACAGCCACAGCAGCAGCTCATCTCTGCAGAGAGCCGGGAGCTTGAAGACGGTCTTAGGAGAGTGCAAGAAGGGCAAAAGAGGACTGTATGAGTGGTTTGCGTAGGTCGGAGTGCCATAGGTAGTGGAGGACGGCGGCGGCCTCTTCATCGTTGAGGAGGAGGGTGAATGAGGCGTTCATGTAGCCCTCCAATGCCCGCTGCTCACAACTCTTGTTCTCCATCCCGCACCAGCTGAGGACGGGGCTTTTTTGAAGGCAGGTTGGCCAGAAAATAGGCAGTCCGCCTGGCTTTCGCGTGGGCTATGGATTTTTTGCCGCGGCCTAGGGGGTGGAGAAGCCGAAAAGCTTCCTAGAAAGTCTGCCAGTCATTTGGAATATGGATGAGGCTTTCCTGGAGCAGCTTTGCAGATTAACAGGGCATAAGCTGGCAGATGGAAGTCTTTTTTTCAGCCGCTCGGAGTCTGATGCCAAGAGGTATCCTCGTCAATCCACTGCCAGTTCCTCATTTTCGCGCGCTCGTAAACAATCCGCCTCTTTCTAAGGCTTTTTGCCTCCCTGCCCAGGCCCTAGTAGGCGGGATATATTGGCTTTTGAGGGGCCTAAAAGCGGGCGCTATTGGGGAGGGGAGCTGGCGTGATTACAGGCGGCGAAAGGAGGAGGGCGGGTGTAAACAGGGGAGGGAGGCAATTTCAGGGCCTCCTTTTGAGTGGCACTGGGCGCACTGGAGGCGGGCGGGCGGCGACGGGAAATGGGATGCAGACAGCCCCTGCCCCGGAGGAAGGATGAGCGAGGCCTAATGCACCCTCGGATGGACGGACGCTCTCCTGCTTCTTCCCTTCCTGCTAGCCTTTAGTTGCAAATCTTCTCACTGCCCTGTCTTAATCCCTCCGAAGCCTTCTGCGATAGATTAGAAGCCTGATTAGAAAATGTGCTCCCCCTTTCCCCTTCATCCTTGTGAGGCTTGGAAAAGGTGCTGCAGGTTGATGAGGGAATGTCGGCTAGTGAGAATGTAGCTGCTGATTTGCCTCAGCCTGTGGCAACCTTCCCACGAAGCTCCATTTCCACCTTCCTCTGTTTAGAATTTCAACGCCTAGAACCATTTGCATTGATTTCTGGACTAGGAAACGAGATTTCATGCGTGAACCGTGAAGAATTGTCAAGATTGGTGGTGCAATTTAGGCATTAAACAGGCAATATTACTCGGATGTGGTCAAATAACTGGCGACTATGTGAAATATGGAAAATTGCCGACGCGCTTGCAAAATGAAATCTCTTGTGTACCATTTTCTTTTCTGAATAAATCGAAAAGGCAAGAAGGTTTGATTAAATAAGAATCTGTGTAAATAAAAGTAATTCTGCGTTATTAATTAACGCACTGAACAGAATAAAAAGTATTTCCAATTCCAAGTCTCCAACATTGTGCTTTAGTGAAAATACACGTAAAATTCCTGTTTGCCAGAATAGAAAAGGAGGAATGCAAATAAATCTAACGCTGTGAACTTCACAAGGTTTGATCGCTTAAAAGTAACTCAAAAAATTAAATGTTGTTTATCTTGCGTGTTTGCGCTTGCTTTGTTTACCCGGATATCGAAATATAAAAAAAATATATATGAGCCTTTTTTAAAGTGACAATCAGCTACGCCCCCTATGCTTCGCATGCTAGGCTACGCTCCGGGCCTCCACACCCATGCCCTTCGGCCTCCGGAGCTCTGACTACCCTGCCCGTCGCGGCAGGCGGCCTTCGGCCGCGCAAAAACATATTGAATCCCACTAATACCCTTGCGGATGATCTTTTATGAGGTTTTTGCCTCTATCTCAAAAACTATTTTAATACCCTTCAATTATGGCTAGCGTTTTTAGCTTATGACAACGCCACGTCTGCTTCTGCAATATATCTTTGAAACCATAAATACAACCCGTCTTTCACTTCTTCTTTCCGTTTTTTCACTTCTATTTTGCCGCATCGACCAAATATCTACTGCTTGTGGAATCTGCTTTTTCAACAATTGCATTTTGTTTTAGCGCGCATTCCAGTGGCTCTTTCCAGTGCGCGCTAAAAGAAACTGCAGGTGGCTCAGCAGATTCCAGAAGCAGTAAATTCCTTGCAGCCTTTCAGCCACTGTCACCCCACTCCCGTTCAGCGACGCGCCAGCTGTCTTGCAGGTCGACCTTGAGCTCTGCAGCTATCGAAATTACCATTGACCATGTATGGACAAATTGTCAAAAACGCATTTAACTTGGATTTGTGTCCGGGAAATATTTACGTTTTGATACGGTCGATACCTTTTAGGTTAGAATTCGCAAGACCTTAAGGTTTTGTATAACCAATTGAGATTTGTAATTGCCAATCGTTATTGAGAGTGGTTTGAATTTGAACTTCCAATGGCATTTTAAAGGAATATCATTGTTGCATCATCGTTGCTTCAGTATTCACTTGGTAGGTAGCTCGTAGCTATCATCTAAAAATACAAGACCATTGAAGACATAACGCACAAAAATTATCTGAAATTACGAAACTGAGCTAAGTGCTAATGTTGAAACTCTGCGGTAAGTAGCTGGAGGGTGCAAAGGAGCAGGTGAAAAAATAGAAAACTCAAACCAAGGCTGGGGCTGGTTCCCCTCCTCGGGGCATTGAATGCTGACAAACTGGCAGCCGATGTACTCGCCGTCTTCCTTGGTGTACCAGGACTCTTGGCAGTCAGGGCTCAGCCCACCAAACACCGACGGCGGCTCCACCATGGGACAAGCTGTAAGCCTGCTGCTGTCGATGACCGGTTGGTGAGAAGGAGGAAGGAATAGAAGGGAGAGGAGGAGGAAGGAATGAATGGAAGGGAGAGGAGAATGGAAGGAATGTACGGGCCACGTGGCCACAGCGACGCATGCAGTCCTCCTCCTCGGCAAAACTGCGCCCTGGCGAGCCTTGGCAGAAGCTCTCCTTCCGACAGCCCCCGTAGTGCTTGTCGAACACCCTGCAGTACACCGCTCCACACTCCATCCACTCCCTTCTCCTGGCATCATAGAGCAACCAAGCGCTTTTGGTGTCACACTCGGCCAGTTCAACTGGGCCGTAGATGACCTCCGGCGTCTGGCGGCAGAGGCCTTCGTGCATCCGGACGGGGTCCATGCCCACCACTGAGCTCAGACAGGCCTACAACCCAATGAGAAGGCTTCTTTCGCCAAATTACAAAAGAATCCATTGAGTCATATGAAGAGACGACGTAGATGCAGAGCTTACCATGGCAACGGCTGCGGCGAAAAGCATAGTGGTGTGGGGTTGCTAGCTGGGAGCTTTGAAAGTTGAAGCTAGGGCATTGCCTTCTAGCGGGCTGATTGTCAATTAGCTTGATTTAGCTTACCCCATAGCGCAAACTGGAAGTTTGATTTGCAATTATATTAGAGCCAAATTATGCTGACAAAGCAGCCAGCCGCATCATTCACCTTTTGATTGACTCGAGCTGAGCTACCTTGCACAATTGTTGTCATCAGGTGTGGGCTGAGTTGGACAGCTAAAACGCTCATTCCATAAACTCAGTACGAATAACATCTCTCGTGGTCTGAGCCTGTCTCTTTGGCTTCTCACCAAATTATTCATAACGCATGTAGATGGAGATAAGCTGAACTACTAAAAACTAAAAGCTTCCACCATGGAGTTTTCAGTTAAATCCAGTTTTCGGATTTCTTCCTTTCTTTTATTTATCATCCAAACAGAGTTGGGAAGTAAACGCAAGGCATCACTGCGTGCGAGAAGGAGGAGGAGGGAGGAGGAGTCCTCAGCGCCCTTGCGGTTGCCTAAAAGGCCTTCAGGGAACCCATTTGACCTCCCTTAGCAAATCCTCTGCTCCAGGCACATCTACCATTCTTCAGTCATCGCCTCCACATGGCCACGCCCGCCTTCCCCATCCGGACTCAGCCCACCGTCAAATCATTTCTCAGCAAAGTGGAAAACAGTTTCCAATCTCTCCCCCTCTACTCGGCAATCTTATGCAGGATCTGCTTGAGCGGGAGGTGGATGATGCGAAGGTGAGCCAGGAGACGGGGGAAGGTGGGGAGGATGAGAGGAAGGATGGAAGTGAGATAGGGCAGAGGGATGAGGAGATGGAAGCTGAAGACATGGAGCTTAGCTCTTCCAGCAGTGACAGACAGCAAGCCACAATTCCCTCCCTTTTCATCTACTCAATTGCTTCAGCCACTATTCAAGTGGATTTGAAGAGGTCGGGGGCCTCCCTAGCGAGGCCACCGACCGTAGTCTCCCTCCCTCCACTCTCGCCGGGAGCCGCCGACACCCCCCCCCCCCCCCCGCCCCATTTTCTCCCCTCTCCAGCCGCCTCCCTGGCCTGTCTTCACTCTGTGTCAATAGAAGAAAGAGTCTGGTGGCGTAAGAGTGCACGGCAAGCAGTCCCCAGGGGGCAGGTCGGCCTCGGTGAAGGACATGTCTGCCTAGCAGCTCACCACTGCCCATCTCGTCAGCACCACCGAGGAGGAGGCCTTTGCCGTCCCTGGTGCCTGCCACCCCCTCAGCGTTCTGGAGCCTGTACCAGGGGCCTCGCAGTCCCTCAACCTGTCCAAGCTTCCTCCGGCACCTCCGCCTAGCCGACCAGGATTGCCTCTGGACTCCCCTCCTGCCCCGCCAGCAACCTGAGGAGCTTCACCGCCCGACTCCGCCAGTGGACGAAGCCCAGGACCTGCTGCCCTCTCTTCGGCAAGACGACCTGGGACTCTGCCTCCAGATCCGCCTTCGCCAAGCTCGCCTTTGTCTCCGCCCTCTCTCAAGGCCAGCTTTCCTCCCAGTTCCTCTCCTGCTTTGAGTTCCGCACCCTCACCCTCCCTCCTGTTTGCGTCTAGCCCAAGCCCTGTCATGCATTTTGCGCCGTGGCTCCAGACTCACTCAGCCTCTCCATCTAGACCTCTCTGTCTAAGATGGCAGCTCCCAACCCCAACCTTCCCGCCCATTCCACCTCTCGCCCAGATGGCTCGCCCCCTCCCTCTCCCGCCAACCTTTCAAACCCTCCCGCACACACCCTTCCCACCAACCCCCCACTGCCCCCCGGTCCCACAGCGACCCCCATCAGCCCAACTGCACATCCACTCAACCTCCTCTCCAACCTGTCCATACCTACCCTGGCATCGCCGACCAGGATCCGGTCAAGAGCTTCTTCAAGGGCAAGAACCAGGACTGCAACCCCGGCTGCCCGGCCCTCAACCGCCACCCCAAGCACACCCAGAACAAGTTGTGATGTGGAGTCTGCAAGCAGGTGTGGTGTCGACGTGGGGAGGAGTGCGCGTGGGATCCAGCCGGCGCCTGCCCACCCATCGCCTGGAACGAGGCCGATGCCACTGTCTCCCGCTACCTTCAGCCCATCTACTGGACCTGCTTCATCTGCCAGGAGATCGCCGGTGTGGAGCACCCTTGTCTGGCCATCCTCTAGCTCCGGGAGCAAGGTCACCTTCCGTGCCTGGCCCAGCTCCAGCAGTTCCACATCAATCGCACTCTCTTCCCACCTATGCCTCCACTGGAGGGAGAAGAAGATGCAGATCAGGGCCCTGAGCAGGGTGAGCAGCAGTTGGACGAGCAGCAGGAGGAGGAAGGAGACGGGGATCAGTCGGGCGAGGCCATGGACACCAGCGAGCACCCATCTCCCCCTCCGGCCCCGGCCGCCAACCAGCCCAGCCCCAGCGCCATCCATCGTTGCCTCCTCTACCATCAGTTCCTTCAGCTCATCGAGGAGCAGATGCAGCATGGCGCCATTGGCCTCACCATCCCCAACGCCGACCTCACGCCTGCTCAGCGAGACAGCTTGGACTACGTCATCGGCCATCCTGACTCCGACGGCATCTATCCCCTCCCTCACCGCCTTGCCCAAGCTCTAGCCAGCCAGCGCGCCGCCTGGGCCTACCCCCGCACCTGGGAAGGAGACCTGAGCGTGGAGGAGGCCCTGCAACTTGCCAGCCAGCCGCCAGTCCCTCCCGTCGGCACCCCTCCACGTCGTCGTGGATTGCTACGTGGAGAAGTGGGTGCTGGAGACAGAGGAGCCGGGGACCTCAATTGCTCTACCCTCGACCTCAACCGGGAGAACCTGGATCTGGACGAGGCGCCTCCACGAGCCCCCCCCCCCCCAATGCCAGACTCCCTCACCAGCTCCGGCTGCAGCCATGGGATCTGCCCGCCGAGCGCATACTCCAGTGGACCACCTCTTTCAGCCTCCTGGCCTGCTGGACTCACCTAACCAGCCCCAGCCCGACCTCGCAGCCCGAGACGCTGGGGGTGGAGGGAATGCCGGGATCCCAGCCCCATGCCGCTCCGACTCTGCCCAACGAGGACGGAGCCACTACCGCCGAGCATGCCAGACCCTGCCGCCGCCTCGCCCGGCCTCTCCTCTCCTCTCTCCAGAGCAGCTGCGAGAGAAGGCCGACGAGCTCCGACGCCAGAACCAAGTGCTGCAACGACGGAGCACCGAGACGGAGGAGGCACTGGCCATGGCGGTGCGGGCGGAGCTGCGGGCCCAGGGTGCCCTCCACATGCAAGACCAGCAGCTGCGACGAGAGCAGCAGCTCTGGCAGCAGGTGGAGGAAGCTCGTCTCCATGCCACCACTCGCACCCTCACCTACCGCCAGGCCTACGACGCTCAGCAACAGCAGCTGGAGCAGCTATGGCTGGAGCAAGAGCATCTGCAGCAAGAGCGCCAGCATCTCCAGGCCCAAGACCAAGCCGCCAAGGAGGCAGCCCATCGGCAGGCAGAGGAGATCGCGGAGCTGCGTTGGCAGGTCGCCGCCATGGTGGCCTCAGCCCAGCAGGCGGGATGGGGAGGACAGGCGGGAGCCACACAGACTCACCCGCCCCGGCCGTCTCAGCGTCCCTCGGCCTCGACCTCCACTCTGGCCTCAGCCCCGGCACCTCCACCACGCCATCGCCAGGCCACCACCAGTTGGCCCCGGGAGCCCATCCGGTGCTCCAGTACGAGGAGGACTATGACTCCTGCGAGGAGCTAGAGCCCAACCGTCCAGAGCCCATCCCTTGCATCGTCCGGATGCATCGCCCAGGACGGGAGACCACGGTGCCCTCTCCGCTGCCCCCTCTGGCCAAGCGCCCTCTCCTCTCCTCCTCTCTGCTGCTGGAAGCGGAGACCGAGCCCCGCTCCCGCTCCTACTCCCAGCACCGGACCACAGACCCGACCCAGGGAGCCGCCCGTCTGCTGGCCGCCTCTCTGCCCTACGTCCCTCAGCAAGCCCGCCCGGACTATCCACCACCACCCCCGGGATGCCATGCTCCTCTCCACCGAGAGCACATGGACACCCAGCCTCGGGCCTCGTCTACTTCGCGACAGACCCCAGACAGTGTGGGGAGCACGGCGGGGTCGAGCGGAGCAAGCACAGCGGGATCGTGGGGAGAAGAGCTGGAGAAGAGGAAGGCGGCAGGCGGAGACACACAGCCGGAAGAGGCTCCATCCTCCGCCCCCCGGCCCTCCAGCTCCTCCATCCAAGCCCTCCCCGTCCTCACCAACTACGCGCCCCAACCCACACTTGGCCTTCCTCCAGGGCACCAAGATGCTGAAGCTCTACGACGGCTCCACGTACGCAGACTTCGCCAAGTGGTGGGCCTGGTGGGAGCACTTCTACCACAAGAACGAGACCCTGGACCCCATCACCAAGCTCGATGACCTCATCTCCTGCCTCCGAGGGTCTGCATTGGCGAAGGTGGAGTGGTGCCAGGAGTACCGGCCGGGCGACTATGGCGTCGCCGTCGATACCCTGCACAAGGCCTACACTGGAGTTGGCCACCGGAAGATGGAGCTTCTCCAAGCCCTCTCCGACGTCCAGCACATGCCCAACGACCCCACCGGCACTTGCCTTGCCTCCATGGCCGACTTCCTCCAGTCCATCCAGGCCCAGCTGCGCCAGCTTGGGATTGTGGACCTGGACTCGCATGCGGTGCTCCTGTTCCAGAAGCTGCCCCCTCAGCTGGTGATGGACGTGTGCCGAGCCTGAGCCCTAGCCAGCCACAACCTCAACCCATCCTACGACGAGGTGGTGGATCTGCTGAGACGGGAGGCCAGCTGGTGGCAGCAGGCGCTCCACAGCCTTCCCTCCTCTCGCTCCGCCTCCATGCCGCCGACCTCGGGCTTTGCCCTCCCTGCCTTCCAAGGCCAAGCTCCGCCAGCCTCTGGACCAGAGCCTAGCCAGTCTGGAGGAGGTCAGCAGAAGAAGTCGCTGCGGGGAAAGAGTGCGGCGACCCACCCAGCGGCCTCCCAGTCCTCCGCTCCGCCCAGCCAGCCGGCCCCGCCTTCCCAGGCCCCACCCGCGCGGCGCCTGGATTGCCCCTGCTACCTGTGCGGCCAGAGCCACTACGTGGTGGACTGCTCCACCTACCCCAAGGCCATCCAGCGTCTGAGCCGAGCGCACCAGCTGCGCCTCTGCCTCAACTGCCTCGCCCACTCCCACACCACCGACAACTGCTCCTCCTCCTTCAGATGCTGCATCTGCCTGGACAAGCACCACTCCGCTCTCCACACGGCCTTCCAGAACCAGAAGGGCTCCGGAGGCAACACCCAGCCCCTCGGCCGTCGAGGAGGCAGGAACGGAGGTGGAAGTGGTGGTGGAAGCAGTGGTGGAAGCGGTGGTGGGAGCGGCTTCAGGGGAGCCAGGACGGGACCGCCTCCGCCGGCCTCTACACCTCTCCAGCCGACCCTGGCGCCCGCTCCTCCGCCCGGCTCCGGACCCACCTCCGGAAGCCTGGCTCTGGCGGCCTTCTCCAGGAAGGGAGCCTCGGCTCTGGCCGGCGAGGACATTGACGCCAACAGCTCAGCTCTCCCCTGCACCCTCATCGCCGCCTTCACCGTGGAGGCCCAAGGGCCCCGAGGACGCTTCCGCATCAATGTGGTGGGCAACATGGGAGCCAGCAACTCCTGGATCACTCGGGAGATCACCAAGATCCTGGGACTCAAGCGCGGGGGCCGAGTGTCCACGGGCATGTGGACTGCGGGAAGTGGAGGTCCACAGCTGCTTCGCCCTCATCTCCAGCTCCGGCTCTGGGCTTCCCTTCTCTGCCCTCCAGGTGGAGCGGATTGCGGAGGGATGCCAGCTGGGCGGCTACAAGCTCCGCCTGGATCACCTCCCGCCAGCATCTCTGATGCCCTCAACCTCCCCAGCCTCAAGACCCAGTCCTTCCCAGTCCATCTCCTCCTAGGCCTCGACTTCTGGGAGCAGATCTTCCTCAGTCATCAGCGCGTCTCCACCGGCCTGGCCCTCTACGCCACTCCCTTCGGCCCCGTGCTGCAGGGACGCGTGGAGGAGGAGGTGGTCAGGTGAGCTCTGCAAGGCCCCGGGATCCAGTCCGCCTTCCTCGCCTACAATGCCCATCCGCTGGACAACAGCCCCAAGGACAGTCTGGAGCAACTCCTGGCCAAGCAGACGGAGATCGACTTCCTGGGCACCGGTGCCGGGGACTCCGAGCCCAAGCCCGTCTCTGCCTATCAGGTCTGTGCTGAGCTCTTCCAGGTCCGCCGCCTTCCTGATGGACGCTTCGAGGTTGCCCTGCCCCTCAAGAGCAGCGCCTTCTCTCTCGGCTCCAACTACTCCCTCTCCTTGTGGCGGCAGATGCATCTGGAGAAGAAGCTCAGCCAGGAGGAGCTGGCGCTCCACTACCGGGAGTTCCAGGGCTTCATCCGCGACGGTATCTTGGCCCCAGCCCCGACGACTCCAGCCGAGCCAACGTCCACCCCAGGCGACGCCGACTTCCTTCTGCCGCCCCCACCCATGTCCTGGCTCACCGACCAGTGTTCAAGCTGGCCGCTTCGGGGAAGCTCAAGGTTTGCCCCATCGTGGACTGCAGCGCCAAGTCCGCCTCCGGCAGCAGCCTCAACGACTGCCTCAGCGTCGGCCCCAACCTCATCGAGGATCTCCTGTGGCTTCAGCTGGAGTTCTGCCTTCCCCGCCAAGTGCTCATCTCCGACCTCTCCTCGGCGTTCTATGGGATCCAGGGGCATCATCGCATCATCGCCTTCTCCAAGTCCTCCTCCCCAAGAGCTACTGCCTGCCCATCAGCCCTGGCAACATCTGAGCGTATGAGTACCAGCGACTGATCATGGGAGCGTCTCCGTTGCCCAATCTACTGCTCTACTGCATTGGCTGCCTCGTGGAGGAGGCGCGGGAGAGCGTCGGCGCCACCTCTGGCTGTGGCCTCACTCGCGAGGAGCTGGACAGCCTCACCTCTGGCCTCTATGTCAACAACCTCGTGACCGGCTTCCAAGATGCTGAGGATGGATGACGTCAGGCCAAGGCCCTGCGCGCCTTCTTCCAGCAGGCTCAACTCCGCCTCTGTCAGTTCGCCTCCAACGTTCCCAGTGCCCTCGAGGAGCTGGACCCAGACGATGTCTGCGGGAAGGCGGAGATCAAGAACCTCGGCCTTGTCTGGTCTACCGCCACCAACTCCCTCTCCCCCGCACAGCCCGACCTCCGCGAGCCCCTCACCTTCACTTGGCATCAACTCCTCTCTCGCCTAGCCCAAGTCTACGACCCTACCGGCTACCTCTTGCCCGCGCTCCTCGAGGGGCGACTACTCCTACAGCTCGCCTTCAAGGCCCACAACAGCTGGGACAAGCCGGCCTCCAAGGACATGCAGAAGAAGTGGAAGAGCGTGGAGAAGAGCTTCAAGGTGCTGGGAGCGCTCTCCTACCCTCGCTGCCTCCTCGGCCCCGGCAACATGGACTACTGCCTGGTCATCTTCTCCGATGGAGGGAAGGTTGCCTACGGATACGTGGCCTACCTCATGGCCTCCCAAGCCTCCTCCTTCACCAGTCCCATGGCCCAGTGCAACCGCGTCTCCTTTGTCTTGGCCAAGAGTTGACTCGTCCCCTCCGCCAAGAAGGGAGTGATCAAGACCATCCCGCGGGTGGAGCTCTGGGGAGCCCTGCTAGGAGTCCGTGCCCTCACCTACCTCCGCCCCATCCTGGCCAAGTACATCTCCATCACCGCCATCCACTTCTACCTCGACTCTCATGTCGTGCTCTACTGGCTCTGGCAAGGGACCAAGCTTCAAGCATACGAGGAGAAGAGGGTGATGGAGATGCAGGCCAAGTTGGCAGAGATGGGCGGCTGTGACATGCGCTATGTGCCCACTGCAGAGAACACCGCAGACGCCCTCACTAAGCCCACCGCCGTCTTCTCCGACGCCTTCAAGAACTTCCACACTGGCCCGGCCTTCCTCCAGCAGCCCGTGGAGACCTAGCCTAGCTGGACGCCTCCTGCCTGCCCTGAGGAGCTGCAGCTGGGAGAGACAAGGACCAAGAAGCCGGAGACCATGACGGAGAATGGGGCAGAGAGACTCATTCTCGCCACTCTCGCCACTGAGCCTCCCCTCTCAGAGCAACTCCTTCTTCAAGACCGCCCCTACGCTGCCATCCTGTGCAGCCTCGCCTGGCTCCTGCACTGGAGACAGCGGGCGACAATGCCTCCCAAGGGCCCCGAGCTGACCCAGGTGGAGCTGGATGAGGCAGAGATTCGCCTTCTCCTCCTCCTCCAGCACTCCTCCTATCCACTTATCCACAAGCGTGGTCTCTATGGCAAGAAGAAGATGAGGGAGCAGCACCAACTCTCCCTGCAGTGGCGGTAAGACAGACTCCTCGGAGTGGGGATGCGGATCGCGGACATGCGCCCCATCCTCCTCCCTGGCGCTCACCTACTCACTCTACGCCTCATCCTCCACCATCACAATCTCCTGCTCCACCCGGCCAACCGCACTACCCTGCATCGACTACGCGAGCAATTCTGGGTAACGGGAGGGCTTCACGCGGTGAAGGCGGCAGTCCGAGCCTGCCGGGCCTGCGCCCTGGCACTGCGACGACCACTCCCCTGCCCTCCGCCCGAGCTCCTCCCAGCCAAGCGTCTGGCTGCTCACAAGCCCCCCTTTCGCCATCTCCTCATCGACCAGTTGGGCCCCCTGCAAGTTCGCGTTGGCCAGTGGGAGGAGTTGGAGAAGCGGTGGATTCTGGTGCTGACCTGGGCTATGAGCCGGGCCCTCCATCTGGAGCTCCTGGAAGCCTACTCCTCTATCGCCATCCACCGAGCCCTGCTCCGCTTCTGGGCACGATGCAGCGTCTCTGGCGGGGTCATCTACCTCGACTGCGGCAGCGCCTTTTCCGGCCTCACCCGCCTCCTCAAGGAGCTCCCATCCGACCTTCGCATCCACCTGTCCTTCGCTGCCGTCCGAGCACCCTGGAGGATGGGAGCGGTGGAGAAGCTCATTGACCTGGTCAAGCGCTCTCTGCGGCCGGCCGTCTGGAAGCACCTGCTCACCGACGCCCAGCTGACCACTGTCCTGTGCCAGATAGAGGCGGTGCTCAACACCCAACCCCTCACCCTCCTCACCAAGGACCCCCTGGACCTTCGACCCCTCACTCCCGCCAGCCTCCTTAACCCTCACCGGTGTTCGGATCTGCACGGTCCGGTCCGCGAGCTGGAGCTCCGTCACTTCCCGCCCTTCACCCTGGCCGGCAAGCTTCGCAAGGAGGTTCGCCTCATGGAGGACTTCCGTTGGAGCTTCTGGGAACACTGGAGCGCGGAGTACCTTCTCTACCTTCAGCAATGACACCAAGCACAGCTCCGCCGAGGCAAGGAGTCCAAGGTCCAGGTGGGGCAGGTCATGATGCTGGTGGGGGAGGAGCCTCATGAGCACTGGCAGCTCATCCGCGTCCTCAACCTCTTCCCTGGCCCAGACGGAGTGCTTTGCTACGTCCGCGTGGTGGATACCAACGGCCACGAGTCCGACCGGCCTCTCCAACATCTTGTCCCGCTGGACCTCAGGCTGGAGATGGACCTGGATGGCCCCGAGGAGTCTCAGGAGCAGGAGGAGGAGTCTCAGGATCGGGACTGCCCCGAGGCCCTGCAGCTCCACTCTGCCGCTCCCACTGCTCTGCCCCAGCCCATGGACGAGGACCTCGACCAGCCCGCCGACGCCCTTGAGGATTGAGCCAGCCTGGACTCCGCCCCAGGACTCCCCTGCCCTCCGCTCACTGGTCGGGGACTCCGAGCTCTCCACCGCCGTCTCCGCCAAGGCAGAGAGGAGTGATTTGGGAGCTGAGTCACCTTCGTCTACTCCTCTTCATCTTTGCCCTATTCCCGCCTCCGTCGTCGATTTTGTTCTGCTTCCCCTCCTACTCTCTTCCCATGGCCGACTTCCACTCCTTCGCTTTCTGCTCTGACTCCAACTCTTTCCCCTCCTGCCCCAACTCTCGCCTCCGCCTCAACTGCGCTTCCTGGCACGGGGACCCCCTATCGCAGGGTGCGGACCTCGGGCCCTTCGCCTTCGCCTCAGACTTCCACTCCCCCTTCTTCGACTCCCTCTTTGAGCTCATCTTATTTGTTGTTGTTCCGCTTCAACCCCAGCCCCTTTCCTCTTTCGCACCCAGCTACTTGGGTGGTGATTCTGCAACTGCATCCTGTTTAGCGTCCACTCCAGCTCTTGTTCATATGCGTTGCCATCATTTCGCTTTATTTGCTCTCTCCAGTGCCTTCGTGGCCCCTTCTTCTGCTTCCGAGCTTGCCCTCATGGCCTTTCTCCTGTAGGTGCTCCGATGACTTATGCAGTTGAGCTTTTGTTCCATCATGGACTCATATTTGTTGTCTCTCTTCTTCTTCGCCCCTACTAGGCTAGCTTAGGGTGAGGTGGTTTGGCTGTGCCAAACCAGGCCCTGAGAGCTGAAGAGGTCGGGGGCCTCCCTAGCGAGGCCACCAACCGTAGTCTCCCTCCCTCCACTCTCGCCGGGAGCTGCCGACACCCCCCCCCCGCCCCATTTTCTCCCCTCTCCAGCCGCCTCCCTGGCCTGTCTTCACTCTGTGTTGATAGAAGAAAGAGTCTGGTGGCGTAAGAGCGCACGGCAAGCAGTCCCCGAGGAGCAGGTCGGCCTCGGTGAAGGACATGTCCGCCTAGCAGCTCACCACTGCCCATCTCGTCAGCACCGCCGAGGAGGAGGCCTTCGCCGTCCCCGGCGCCCGCCACCCCCTCAGGATTGCAGAGACTGCTAAATATTGGAGCAGGAGTTTGAGGCTGCTAAATATCCCTGCAACAATCGTCGTAAGCGTAATGTGTTGGCCAAGCAGCTGGCCATGACACACCCCTCCACAGGGCACAGATCACAGCCAGGAAAGGAGGAGGATAAAAGAAAATGAGACTTTCCTCATTTCGGTTTGTCCAATTTATATGTTTATTATGCTAAAATGGTCCAATTTATATGTTTATTATGCTTCGTTTCCCCCGGTATATGCGGACAGACAGACGTAAAATGGGGTAAATGTATAAGCAGGACACTCCGCAGCAGGTGGCCTACAACCGCGCAAAACATTTTGAGAAAGTTTTCTCGTTAATGTTGACTTTTCCTATGCTATAACAGATAAAAGCAAATTAATTGTTTCCTGTGGCTTTATCTGAGCGAATTGCGGTAAACTATTTGCGGCATAAAATATATGAAAAATAAAGCTGCTTTCGTTTGCCCTTCTTTTATAAGTGTCTTGAGGATGTTCTGTCCGTCTGGACAGCTATGAAAATTTACACCTGTTTCGCAAAGGAGCAAAGAAACTCTGCTCTCTTCCACTGCGCCTGGCCAAAAACCGAATTCTGCGCGTTTCAATCAATTTGCGCATTTTATGCACTGTCCTATGAACGGAGCCAAAGTTAGCGAAAGGCAATGCCAGATGGCTTGTGCTCAACGAATGTGGAAATGGGTAGGTCGCTGGGCGCTCTGGGCCCCAACTCCCTGCTCCTGACCAGAGATGGGGCCTGGGCTCTTGTGCTGGCCTTGGATGGCGGCGTCCACGCCTTCAGTCTTCTACAGCCACATGCCTATGCCAAGAGCCAGCACTCCATCGCTGAGGTTCTTTTCCGCGCCCCTTTTTTCTTCCAATCGCTGGGCGCTCTGGGCCCCAACTCCCTGCTCCTGACCAGAGATGGGGCCTGGGCTCTTGTGCTGGCCTTGGATGGCGGCGTCCACGCCTTCAGTCTTCTACAGCCACATGCCTATGCCAAGAGCCAGCACTCCATCGCTGAGGTTCTCACTCAATGCCAGCAATTGGAGAATGAAAAGAGTGGAAAGGTGAACATATGGTGTGAAGTTAAGCGTTTGCAGATGGGTGGCCTGGGCCCCGAGTCCTACGAAGCAGTTGCGGGTGCCCTGATGTCGGACGGCCTTGAATCCCAGCAGCAGTCGCCAGGCTGCCTGGCCGTCGCCTACTGCGTCCCAGCCCCTGCCCAGCATTTCTTCCAGCCTAAACACGGCCTTGTCAGGTCTGCGCCTTTTATTTGCCCCTTCCGCCCTGAACTAGGCTGAGGTAAAGAGAGAGAGAGAGAGAGAGAGAGTGCAGGATATTCGAGGTGAGCTTGGCCCCCGAGGAGGCACTGCTGCCGGCGCTCTTGTTCCAGGCAGACCTGGAGAATCCGCCCAGCCTTCTGCGCTCCTTCCAGGACTCCGCCTCCCCGGTTCTCAGCCAAAGCCTTTCTCAGGGAGTGAAAAAGGAGAGTCCTGGGGCTGCTATACAGATCCTGCTGATCGGTGAGGTGAGGCTGGGGCCGCGGCTGCGCTTCTGGCGCTGGCGTCGAGAGAAGAGCGGTCTGGCCTTGCAGGAGTTGGTGGCCTCCCCAATCCCCGCCCTCCCGCCCAGCCTCCCTGGTGCGCCCTGTCTCTATCTCTCTCCTTCACTTCCTTGCCATGGCCAATCTTTGGCCTAGGCTCAGCCCTGCTCACTTTCGATCGCCTGGAAGCGGAGGAGGGCGGAGGAGCCTGCGCCACTCTACTCGGCTTCGACTCCGGTCATCTCCTCCTCATCCTGGAGGCCGCCGATGGACAAGCCTGCACAAGGTGACCTCCACAAGGACTCCTCCTCCAGGCACAAAAGCTTGCTTTGCCAGCTGCCTGATGGAGCATAAGTGGGACGCGCCGATCTCGGTGGGGCGCCTCTTCCGCCCAGCCGACGGCCTCCACATCCTGGTAGGCTGGCCTGTGCATGAGAGGAGCCTGTGGGGAGAGCTGTTAGCGGGCAGGTCTGCGCCAGCCTGGGCCCAGCGGAGGTGTGGCGGGTGCAGGGGAGCCGGCTGCGCAAAGTCGGCGCCCTCCCCGGCAGCGGGGACCAGGACCTCGTCAACGCCGCCGACCTCGTCGCCCACCGCGGCTCCATCCTCATCGCCCTGGGCACCTTCGGGCAGGTGAGAACCCCTTCCTCCACCCTTTTCCATCCCCCACTACGAGCACAGATCTACAGACTCTCCTCTTCTATCGCCTGAAGCCGGGAGCTTTGAGCGCAGCCAGCAGCAGCCTTGGCGGCGATCGATTGGTTCATTTTCCATCGCATATGCGCCAAGTGTGCCCTGAGGGGGACTGTGGGTGGGTGACAGGTGGGGGAGGCGCTGGGGCTGGAGTGGGTGGGGCGACGAGTTGTGGGTGTGGGTCTGGGGCGGGTGGAGTGGGAGGCGGCGGTGGACCGACTGAAGGGAAGGGTGGTGGTGGCGGGGTGGGAGGGGTTGCAGGTGCTGGGTCTGCGTCTGCTGGTGCCCGACGAGCTCCTCCTGCCCGCCTTGGCCGAGGTGGAGAGCCCTTGTCCGGAGCCTGCGGACCCTCCGCCCCCTCAATCCTCCAACTAAGTCTGCTTCAATCGCTGCCCACCCTGCCCTGCTCAACCAAGGCATGCTTGTGATTCCTACGAGTCCTAATTGTGTTGTTTGTCCCGGCAATTCCAATGTGCATCCACCGGGAGGCTGTTGCCCGAAATCCAGTAAATCATGAAACTTTTCGATGACCTTTTTTGATTTTCGCGTGAAAAAGATACGCAGTTTCACTGGAAGCAACGGCAGCGACAAAAGCAGACTATCAAGCAGCCACAAATTCATCATCAGAACGAACTTCCTCCAGCTCGTCCTCCAGCTTGGCTATTTGAACTTGTAATTTTCGTATTTCTGCCTGAAAAACAAATTTTACATCAAATTACGTTAAAAATCAACATTAATTGCAAGCTATCGGTCATTTCTTCAGCATAAACTAGAACAAATCACAATTGACAAGAGGTCCCCGTATTGGGAAGTTTTGCCAGATAAAGATTGGCCATTGGCACCCCAGCCTACATGGGGTATTTTCGAGCAGGGGTTAATTGCGCACAAGCAGGGGCATCCGCTTACTATTGGTCTAGTTGACTTTCTTAGGAGTCTCCTTTGCCTCCTTCAAGTTGGGCGTGAGAAAGATTTGCAGGATAGGATAAGCAGGTATGATGGTTGGTAGGTTGACAAGGGTAGATGAGGGAGGGAGGAGAGAACCTGACGTAGGTTGCGTAGGTGTTCAGGGATGCGATATTTCGCCAGGCGCCAGTTGGGGATGGCGTCCCGAACGCCCCAGGAAGCCTCGGTGTGCGGCAGGGAAGGCGTTCGACTCTCCAAAAGTCCCTTCAATAGTTCAGACCATCCATAAATAGCCCACACATTTTTCTGCCCCCAACAAAGGGGCTTTGACTGATTTAGGCCAAAAAATATGCTCAGCTATGGCCAGAAATGTAGTGTCCAACCGTATTACTAGGCTCCGGCTTCTGCTCCAGCAATTCGTCCACAAGCATGTTGGAGACATGAATATTCCTGGAAATGCGACCTAGCTGAGAAGGCTGAGGGGAAGTGAAGAGAGCTTCGGGTAACCTGTCCAGGACATAGTTCATGTCGAAGTCCTCATCGTCCTCTCCGAAGGGACAGCGAAGGTCCTCGCCGACCTTCATCCAGCCGATGTAGAAGATGAACTCGAGGGTGGTGAAGAGCGGGAAGACGATGTCCACCTCCGAGCTCCCCGCCCGCACGATCAGCGACTGGCGAGCCAGCAGACAGAAGAGGAAGTACTGGCAATGGGCGCACCCTTGAGAGGCCTTGAAGAGAGGGAAGGGAGTTGAAAGCTGAGAGGAACCCCATAGGTGGCCAGGGTGACGACCTGGGTGTAGACGAGGGGGATGTTGATCCAGTCGAAGACGGTGAGCATGGCGGAGGAGCCTCTGCCGATTGAGTGGGAGTGTGAGGAGGATGGGAGGAGAAGAGAGTGTGGAGGGAGGCTGCCGAAATGCGTAGAGTTCTTCCAGGAGCTTCTGGTGGGCGTAGTCGCTGAAGCGCCCTTCCTTGCGGCACTTGGCCAGCAGGTTCGCCATCCACGACACCGGCACGAACCTGCACCCATCACCAACATTTGCATCAATTTCAAGCAAATCGAAACAGATTGTATGGCTATTGTTTAGTCATTATTAACTCAATTCTACATTATCGACAAAAAGGATATAATTTTGGTCAAATTCTCTGCCCAAACAATTGTTGAGACATCAATCATTTGAGCAAATAGTAGCAGGGATACTAGAACTGTTGAGTAAGAAACGGAAGAATGTCTGGAAAGTGGCAGACCAGCGTCCATAGTCGCCCGTAGTGGCCTGGTACAACTCGAACTCTTCTAGACTCATCAGGCCCGACTTTACCAGGTACTCGTCGTTTGGGAAGCGCTTCTTGATCTTCAGGCAGATCTCCTTCCACACCTGCTCCCACTTCACCTAATTGCTGATTGAGAGAGCTGGGAGAGAGGAGCTCTGACGAGGACGTTGAGGAGGTTGGTGTAGCGGGCGAAGGTTTTGCGGATTGTGCGGGAGGCATCATCGTCGTCGTGGACGTTGCCGGCGATGAAGATGAGGAACTTGTCCGGCCAGGCCACGTAGGTCAGCTGGCTCCACCACCGCGTGAACACTTGGTTCACGAAGAAACCGATCAGGAACTGGATCGGAATCACTGCAAAAACAGTTCTGTCTCTTCAGATTGGGGCTGGTCGGGGTAGGTGACGCTGGTTCCACTTGTGGAAGTAGTCAACGAGGCGTTCGAAGACCAGCTGGTGCTGCTCGGGCATTATGAAACGGTAGGCGATGTTGATGGCAAAGTAGAGGCTGATGAACACGCCGTAAGCCTGTTTCGCACAATTTTGTATTATTTACTAGGATTTTTTGAATATTGCTGATCTAGGACAAGCTAATTTTTGTGAAATGCTTAATCGATTCAGTGTCCTAAAAATGTTAACTGGCTCTGGCAAGCATACGTAATCCAAAATGTTAACTCTAATATCATCGAAGTGGCATTCCAGGTGAAATGTAACCTTCCAAATGTCCTTCCACACAGAGCCTTTCCATCGCACAAGCAGGCGCAGGAAAGACTTATCGGAGTAGGTGACTGTCATGGCTCCTCCTCCCCAGGCAAAGAGGCAGTAGGAAGTAGGCTGTGGAAGAAGCGGGGCAGCCCCTCCTCCAGTCGGATGAGGCTTTGCAAAAGGGCGGACAAACAAAAAACGCCAAGCAAAGGGAACCCCCTCGGGGGTAGGTATCCCCCTTTCTTCCCCTCCCCGCCGAAACACTCACTCCTCCCGACCACAATGCCGACGCCCTTCAATTGCCTCTCTCCTCGTCTGCCTTTGAGCCCAAGAACGGCTGTATTGTGCTAAAAACGCGGGCAAGGGCATAAATGTTGCAAAAGGGATTCATAAATAAATATGCGAATGGTGACTGCTGCTGATGCATGCATGACTGCATGACATGAAATGCGGTGTTTGCAGCCAAAGGCCATGTGAATCAAAGCAGGGGGCGGGGCGCAGTTGGAAATGCCGCAATATCGCTTGATTCCCCTTCTTTCAGAGTAGGTATGGGTTGAGATATCTGAGCAAATAACATTTACAGCTGTCGCAATTTTTCCTATAATACTATGGCTGTTTAGATCACTGTGTTTTGTCTGTGGTCAGACGCTTTCATAGGTATTATTCATCTCATTTGTGCCCTTCTTTGAACATAATCACAAATTGACAAATGACGAAACAATTGATGTGTTGTTTTGGGATTCAAATCTTTCTTAATTGTAGATGACTGAAGCTTCTCTGACCCACGAATAGCTGCGAAATATCCAAGCAATCATTCTCAACTAAAAAGTATGGAAATTTCAAGTATCAGAAACTAAAATATCTGAAAATTTATTTGGAAAATTCATTCACAAACAACTAGCAGCAAATGCAAAATGAAGAGGGGCCAGTATTTACGCTCAGCTTGCAGGATCCAAATTATATGTCTTGTTCATGTGAGGCTTGATTGGATCACGGAGCATAAAAATTGAACTTTTTTTTATTTTTCCACCAAAAATGTTTAGAACAATGTAAATATTGGCTATCGCTTTCACATCTTTCACTTCACATCTATTCTGTGCCAAGCATTTTACAATAATTACCTATGAAATAAAAGGGTCAAAATTGACCTCTAAAGGTTGGAAATTCATTCAGTTACCAATTTTCGAAACAAAATTTTAAAATTTTAGAAGAAATAAATCTCGAAATAAAAAGAATTTTAGAAGAAATAAATAAATAAATAAATAAATAAAGAAGAAGTAAATGTTTTTTAATTGGTTATGCTCTCAGAACTATGAACTAAAATAATCTTTCAAATTCAAATATGATCTCAATCAGTGGAAAATTTATTCAGATTCCAATGCTTATCTTAATTTTATACATTTAATAAAAATTTAAAAACATTTTTACTAATAAACGCATATATGACTATTTAATTTTAAAATTTGCAAATTTATACTAATAAACGCAGATATTATCTTCTACAAATTTTTTTTTGAAAACCTTGATTATTTATGCATTAAGTTGCTAATTTTCGAAATATAATTTTAAACATGTTGATGGAGTTCAAAGAAAATTTGAGCCAATTTCGTTGAAAAGCTGGTGAGTAATGAATTTTTCATGACTTTTAGCTATTTAATTTTCCTTAACTCCCATGAAAATCAAACAAGGTATTCTCGGCTGTTGCCAAGATGCGCGGCCTTTGTTCCAGGTAATAAGCTAAACAATAATTCGTTTTAAGTGCTTCAAGATACCACCACAGTAAACATATCTGACAAAATTCAGCTGATTTTATTAAAAAACCAGGAATTTATGGATGTTCGAATTTTTGAAACATCAAGATTTTAGGTTTTTGACTGTAAATCATGAAATAATAAATGTAGCAAAAAGTTCTATTATCAACTTCAAGATATCACCATGACAGACGTATCTGCCAAAATTCAGCTGATTACATTGAAAAACCATCGATTTATGGATGTTCAAATTTTTGAAACATCAAGAATTTAGGTTTTTGTCCATAAATTGGGAAATAACAAATATTTCGGAAATTCCTTATGCCAGCTTCAAGATAGCACTTCAAAGGACGTATCTGCCAAAAATCAGCTGATTTCATTGAAAAACAAGCAATTTATGAATTTTCGTATATTGAAACATCAAAAAATTGAGTTTTGGCCTAAAATCGAAAAATTACGTCAAGCGCAAAAAATGGCCTGGAGATACCACCTAAGCGGACTTTCATGCAAAAAATCAGCCAATTTCGTTGAAAAACCGCGGAGTACGGGACCCAGAAAGACACATATATATATATACTAGTAATATAGGTCAGTGGCCGCGCTACCCGCGGCCACCTATAGTTAAAGTTATGTGACCAATGCCCCTTCAAAAATCCTTAAATAAAATATTTAGAGGACAAGATCATAGCCACGTAAACACTGCATCATGGCCTTTCAGCCACTACACAGTATGGCAGGCTTAAAGAACTCAAATTATGGATAAGAATTCTTTAGGTCAAGGCACATCATTCAAATAGCCAGGGCTAATGCTGACTCGACCTTTCCTTGAAGAATTACTTGATTCATCCAAAATACATCAGACTCCTGGGTATGCCAAAAATCGAAAAATTGGCATCAGTCAATCCATTTTTTTTCAAACTTTTGACTCAAAACTTTTAAAACTAACCAATGGTTTTAATGCAAAACTCTTGTAGCTTCAATTGAAAAAAAAGTCCGACAGAAAAAGTTGAAAAATGGTGGAGCTACAAAGTCTCAAAGTCAAAAAATGCCCAAAAATGACAAAAATGCGCACGTTTTCATTTATTTCATATTTTTAAATTGTTCCATGCATAGAGCACCCCAAAAAATATTGCATAACTCGTCAAGAGCTGTACATAGAGCTATCATATGTTATTATAAGTAAAGAATCCAGGTAGCCCGAGACCCCTCCCAAAATGGCATCACGCGTATTATATAAGACTAGGTTGGGCTTCGCCGTCGCCTACGGCGACTATTGGCATAATACTTGCAGAAAAAAATCTGTTGAAATTCATAAAAAAAACTCAGATCAAGCTCCGCATCGAAAAAACTCAAAAAGGCATAAAATTGGGGAAAAATGGCTGCAAGTTGAGGTTGAGGTTGAGATTCTGGCCTGTAAATGCATCTGGCATCCACCGCCCTACATGGGAGGATTGGGTGAGCCTAAATAGGCCTGTAAAAGCATCTGACATCCACCGCCCTACATGGGAGGATTGGGTGAGCCTAAATAGGCCTGTAAAAGCATCTGGCATCCACCGCCCTACATGGGAAAATTGGGTGAGCCTAAACAGGCCTGTAAAAGCATCTGGCATCCACCGCCCTACATGGGAGGATTGGGTCAGCCTAATAGGCCTGTAAAAGCATCTGGCATCCACCGCCCTACATAGGAGGATTGGGTGAGCCTAAATAGGCCTGTAAAAGCATCTGGCATCCACCGCCCTACATGGGAGGATTGGGTGAGCCTAAATAGGCCTGTAAAAGCATCTGACATCCACCGCCCTACATGGGAGGATTGGGTGAGCCTAAATAGGCCTGTAAAAGCATCTGGCATCCACCGCCCTACATGGGAAAATTGGGTGAGCCTAAATAGGCCTGTAAAAGCATCTTGCATCCACCGCCCTACATGGGAGGATTGGGTGAGCCTAAATAGGCCTGTAAAAGCATCTGGCATCCACCGCCCTACATGGGAAAATTGGGTGAGCCTAAATAGGCCTGTAAAAGCATCTTGCATCCACCGCCCTACATGGGAGGATTGGGTGAGCCTAAATAGGCCTGTAAAAGCATCTGGCATCCACCGCCCTACATGGGAAAATTGGGTGAGCCTAAATAGGCCTGTAAAAGCATCTGGCATCCACCGCCCTACATGGGAGGATTGGGTGAGCCTAAATAGGCCTGTAAAAGCATCTGGCATCCACCGCCCTACATTGGAGGATTGGGTGAGCCTAAATAGGCCTGTAAAAGCATCTGGCATCCACCGCCCTAGATGGGAGGATTGGGTGAGCCTAAATAGACCTGCAAAAGCATCATCCATCCACCGCCCTACATTGGAGGATTGGGTGAGCCTAAATAGGCCTGTAAAAGCATCTGGCATCCACCGCCCTAGATGGGAGGATTGGGTGAGCCTAAATAGGCCTGTAAAAGCATCTGGCATCCACCGCCCTACATTGGAGGATTGGGTGAGCCTAAATAGGCCTGTAAAAGCATCTGGCATCCACCGCCCTAGATGGGAGGATTGGGTGAGCCTAAATAGACCTGCAAAGGCATCATCCATCCACCGCCCTACATTGGAGGATTGGGTGAGCCTAAATAGGCCTGTAAAAGCATCTGGCATCCACCGCCCTAGATGGGAGGATTGGGTGAGCCTAAATAGGCCTGTAAAAGCATCTGGCATCCACCGTCCTACATGGGAGGATTGGCTGAAAATGAAAATACAGTGCAAATTTTTCTGCAAACTAATATATTTTTTAGAAGTTTTCTTGGCTAATACTCAGGGCAACTTTAAATATACAAAAATTAAAATGAATGCCTGAGAAGGATTCGAACCTACCAGTTTCATCCTGCTGAGTAATCGTTTACATCACTACACCATTTTGATGCATTTAAATCCGTTTGAAGCTCCTTTTAATTGGGGGGGGGGGGATAATTGGATAATTGTGGGGGGGGCAGTTGGAATCAAAAAAGTTTTGATGCGTTTAAATAGGTTTAAAGCTCCTTTAATATGTGGGGGATAGTTGGATAAATTTTCATTTGTGGGGGATAGTTGGATCTTTTTGGGGGACAGTTGAACTCTAAAAAATTAGTATTGATGCGGTTTAACATGTTTAAAGTATCCTTAAATTCGAGGGGGGATAGTTGGATAAGATTTCATTAGGGGGAGGGCTCCATATTACAAAAAAATCATAACAAAATAATGCTGAGCATTAGGCCGCCTAATACAATTTGTATTTATTAAAAAGCCATCAGAAAAATTATATTGGGGATTCAAAACGCTGTGCATACTTGCATAAAAGCTGGCAAAAATGGCAATTTTTGGAGATAGTTGGCAGTTTTCCAAGCATTCCACAATTTATAAATATTTACCGCAACTGCGGCTTCGATTTTTGAAAACTATGCAACAAAATAAACCCAAAACCATAAAAATAAATCCAATTTAAGAAAAAATATTTTTTCATGATTTTATACCCCATTAAAAAATCGGAAAAAAATATTTTAAAGTTTCTCGCATGACAGGTAAAATTTGATAACAAGGATTTGTTTACCACTTAATTTGCAAAGGAATGGGGAGGTCAAATGGGTTGAACAGGGCAAACGGCTGGGGGAGGGGCGGGCAATCTGGTGATAGAAGAAGGCAAATGGTAGGGGGGGGCAAATTGTTTGGAGGAATGTATTTGGGCTGCATGGGTCCCGCTACACGGGTGCTTAGCTATTTTCATGCATTTGCCCCTTTTATTGGTCTACCGACTCTTTTAGAAACTCCCACCCAGTGGCCAAATTACAGCCACACCAAATGAATGCAACAGCAAACACCCGGCTGTCCTCAAGGGACTTCAAAAATTAGGCATACAACCCACATGAGGTTGTATGCCTGTAAGATATGCTGGTCTACAAACCTGTAAGGAAACTTTTGTGTAATGACTGAAATTTGGCCTGATTGGGTAGCTTCCAAAACTGCGCAGTTCTAAAACATTGAAAAAACTCACTTTTTTGATGTTTTGAGCACATTCCCGTGATCGCCGCAAGCTGATTAACTCAAAATCGTGTTCCTGGCCCCTGATTTACCCAATAACACTCTTAACTCCTCACAGGAAGCTCCCCCCATGGCGCGCCCCGTGATCACTAACAGGACAGGCTCCTCTATTATATATATGGACTAGGTTGGGAGAGGCCTGCGGCACACATCATTCTTTTTTGGGTTTTCTTAGATCGCATTTTAGTTAACTTATTTTATGAGTATTTCTTTGTTCAGAAATTCCAAGTGGTAATGAATTTTTGCACCAAGTTGTCATGCACAGTATCGCCAACAGAAGGCAAGGGAAAAGATAAATCTCAATTAGTTTTAACAACTTATGCATATGAAACAAATGTATATTTAAATGGAAAAAATTAAAATGAAATTCAAGGTAATTTTTTATTTGGGCTGCATGGGTCCCGCTATACGGGTGCTCAGCTTTTTTCATACATTAGCCTCTTTTTTGGTCTACCGACTCTTTTTGGAACTCCCACCCAGTGGCCAAATTACAGCCACACCAAATGAATGCAACAGCAAACATCCAGCTGTCCTCGAGGGACTTCAAAAATCAGGCAGACAATCCTACAAAGGAAAGGCTGCCTGGAAGGACGCTGGATTGGAGTCCTGTATGGACATTTATGTTTAATTAGTGCAACATTGACAGATTGGATACCTGCACAAAACTGCGCAGAGGCAAAACATTGAAAAAGCTCACATTTTCGAGGTTTTAAGCACATTCCCGTGATTGGAGCAAGCTGGTTCCAACGCCATCGTGTTCCCTGGCCACGATTTACCCAATAAGCTCCTAATATCCACAATACAGCTTGAATTCGGATTGCGCGGTGTGCTCACGCTACGGACACGTCTCAGCTTTTATATTATGGACTAGGTTGGGAGAGGCCTGCGGCGCACATCATATACAGTTTCCTCAAAGCCCAGCCACTCGTATACTATCAGTTTATTGGGCTGGCGCGAACGGAGCTTTAGCGGAGTGTCAGCGCCCAGCCCCTCTTTTCGACCCAGGTGTATGTTTTGAGGGTTATTGCTAGATCTTAATTTTGATAAGGCTGCTGCTCGTCACAGAAAGCATCAATTGCTTTAATTCTTTTTGCAATGTAAAGAGCAACATTGAATTGACTATAGTTTATCTTTTGACTTTTGCAAAAAACTATTTGTTTTACTATGAAAAATGCAAAAAACCATTTGTCCGAACTCCTCCTCCTCCTCCTCCTCCTCCTTCTTCTTCTTCTCCGCATCTATTCAATGGACGATAGTAGGTATTCATTTATTCCCCCACCACCCTTCCCCGGGTCCCTGGGCCTCATGTATTTAGCTCTTCATTTAATCTAAGTAGCCATATGCACCAGTGGTGTAGTGGTGTAAGCGATTGGGCAGATGGACAAAATTGGAAGGTTCGAATCATTGTCAGGCATTTATTTTTATTTTGTTTATTAAAGTGGGGAAATCAACTGGTACCATCGCCAGGCCAAAAATAAAACTATTTTTTGCCAAAAATCGATTGGCCTAAGTATAAGTCAAGAAAATTTCGCAAAAAAATAAGTTACCAATAAGTTTGCATTGTATATTTTTCAATTTTAAATATTTTTTTGTTATATTTTTTGAACAAGTTTTTTATTTATTATTCTTTATATATCGAATAAAATATAAATTAAAATATAACCAACAATATAAAATTAGTATTTATACATTTTATACTATATTAAAAGTGGAAGAAATATCTGGTACCATCGGCAGGCCAAATGTGGGACTCTTTTCTCCAAATTTTGCAATTGCCTCGAGCAAAAAGTCAAGGAAATACATCTACTACTAGTGGAATCTGCTGCGTCATCTGCATTTTGTTTTTGGGCGTGCATGGAAAGAGACACTGAACTGCGCGCCAAAAACAAAATGCAACTGTCCAAGCAGCAGATTCCACTAGTAGTAGATGTATTTCCTTGACTTTTTGCTCGAGGCAATTGCAAAATTTGGAGAAAAGAGTCCCACATTTGGCCTGCCGATGGTACCAGATATTAAGATTTTCACTGAAACATTGCAGACTTGAATAGTACCCTGAAAGACCCCATTATCACAAATTCAGCTGATTCTAAATTAATTTTAGCAATTAAAACGCCATTTTGCAGGTACAATAAATAAATGAATTTGGGTTGCATGGGTCCCGCTACACGGGTGCTCAGCTTTTTTCATGCTTTAGCCTCTTTTTTTGGTCTAATGACTCTTTCAATCAAACCCTCCCAGTGGCCAAATTACAGCCACACCAAATGAATGCAACAGCAAACACCTGGCTGTCCTCAAGGGACATCAAAAGCAGGCGCCAAACCCAAATTAGGTATGGCTGACTGAGAGGGTGGGTGGTTTGCCCAGCTGTCTCGAAATGTATGTTTAAGGAGTGCAATATCATCAGATTGGATAGCTTTCCAAAACTGCACAGATGCAAAACATTGAAAAAAGTCACATTTTTGATGTTTTAAGCACATTCCCGTTTTTGGATCAAGCTACGGACAACATATTTTGGTTAGGCGACCTCGATTTACCCAAAAATGTCTTTACTTCCCATGCAGCTACTGAATTGGGCTTGCGCGAAACGATCTACTAACAGACAAGGCTCAGCATTTATATTATGGACTAGGTTGGGAGAGGCCTGCGGCGCTTATCATGACTTTCGTTATTTGATAAGTGAATATTTTGTTGATTTATATTTCAAATTCACCTTAAATTGTCATATTGCATTTTTGGTTCTCTTCTGCTATCTTGTTTATCTATTAAATTTTTTATCATGCTAATTTTTGCTGATCCTTGATTCCTCTTTTTTTACAGTATTATTTTCACGTTACCCTGAATATTATTTTTTCTAAACTTGCATTCTTTCTCATACATCTTCTATGCTTTTTTATTTCATCTTTTAAATTTAAAAATGTGTTTAAACTTATTAGTTTTTCTAAATTTAATCATCAAAATTTTAATTGCGATTTGAAGTTAGTAGGAGTTGAGCTAATTGGTTTTTCCATTATTCAAATTTATTTTGGGCTGCATGGGTCCCGCTACACGGGTGCTCAGCTTTTTTCATGCATCAGCCTCTTGTTTTGGTCGATTGACTCTTTTAATAACCATACCCCACCCAGTGGCCAAATTACAGCCACACCAAGTGAATGCAACAGCAAACACCCAGCTGTCCTCGAGGGACTTCAAAGATTAGGCACCTATTGTGGTTAGGTTGCCCATGAGGTTCAAGGCTTACTTGTTTGGGATTATTTATCTTTGATGAGTGCAATATCGCCAGATTGGGTAGCTTTCCAAAACTGCGCAAAAGAAAAACATTGGAAAAACTCACATTTTTGATGTTTTAAGCACATTCCCGTTTTTGGATCAAGCTGCCGACAACATATTTTGGTTAGGCGACCTCAATTTACCCAAAAATGTTCTCACTTCCCATGCAGCTACTGAATTGGGCTTGCGCGAAACGATCTACTAACAGACAAGGCTCAGCTTTTATATTATGGACTAGGTTGGGAGAGGCCTGCAGCGCACATAGCCATCAAGCCAGCCTGTTAGGCCGCTGCTGAATAAACCATCCTGTC
The DNA here is from genome assembly GCA_030248095.1 of Ptycholaimellus sp. GST1_10. Classification (NCBI taxonomy): domain Eukaryota; kingdom Metazoa; phylum Nematoda; class Chromadorea; order Chromadorida; family Chromadoridae; genus Ptycholaimellus; species Ptycholaimellus sp. GST1_10. Next base: position 122,283 of record JASANA010004247.1, read on the forward strand.
ATAGCTTACTTCAATATTTACTGAAACATTGGAGTCCTGGGTAGACCGCCAGAAAGGCTTATTAGCTAAAATTTGTGAAATTCATTTGTGCATTGTGAAATTCAATTCCAGGCCGAAAAACCCTCCAAAATGAACATTTTACCCAAACATTTGATGTTTTAAGCACATTCCCGTGATCGGATCAAGCTGGTTATAACGCCATCGTGTTCCCCGGCCACGATTTACCCTATAAGCTACTAACTTCCAAGATACAGTTTGAATTCGGACTGCGCGGCGTGCTCACGCTACAGACACGTCTCAGCTTTTATATTATGGACTAGGTTGGGAGAGGCCTGCGGCGCACATTGCAAACTCCAGACCACATAGCAAAACTCAAAGTCATTCAAAAACTGCACCCAAAAAACCCTCCAAATTGACCATTTTGCCCAAAAGCTTGATGTAGGTTGGTAGAGGCCTGCAGTGCACATCGCCAGCTCCAGCCATGCCATAAGCAAGCCAGCCAGTTATGACACCAAAGGCTGTCTAATTATCTGTCCAGTCGTATCTGACTTCAATATCCACTGAAACATTGGAGGCCTGGGTAGCCCACCAGAATGATTATTAACCGCCTTATTAACTAAAATTTGTCTTGGCTGTAACTCGGCCAATTCTTAACCGATTTCAAAAATTCCACCGCCATTTTGAAGATAAAATTTGTATCTATTGAATGAAGATAACTGCAAAGCGAAATTCAACGCCAGTCAAAAGCTACGATCAAAAAACCCTCCAAAACGACTTTTTTGCCTAAACACTTGATGTTTTGAGCACATTCCGATGCTCAGATCCTTGCAGATATTTTAAATTCGCGTTCTATGCCCTCGATTTACCCAAAAATGTCTTTACTTTCCCTGCAGCTGCTGTCCTGGACTTGCGCCGAATGTCTGTGGGACAGACACGTCTCAGCTTTTATATTATGGACTAGTATGGTATTGGCCTGCGGCGCACATAGCCAACTCCAGACATGCCAAAATCAAGCCAGCCTGTTAGGCCTCAACAGACGCAGACTGCTGAATGAACCATCCTGTCATAGCTTATTTTAATATTTACTGAAACATTGGAGTCCTGGGTAGACCGCCAGAAAGGCTTATTAGCTAAAATTTGTTTTTTATGTAGCTCAGCCAATTCTCAACCGATTTCAAAAATTCCAACGCCATTTTGCAGGTAAAGTTAATATCTATTGAATGCAACAAACTGCATTGCGAAATTCAATTCTAGGCAAAAGCTATGGCCGAAAAACCCTCCAAAATGAACATTTTACCCAAACATTTGATGTTTTAAGCACATTCCCGTGATCGGATCAAGCTGGTTATAACGCCATCGTGTTCCCTGGCCACGATTTACCCTATAAGCTACTAACTTCCAAGATACAGCTTGAATTCGGACTGCGCGGCGTGCTCACGCTACAGACACGTCTCAGCTTTTATATTATGGACTAGGTTGGGAGAGGCCTGCGGCGCTCATCATCAATTCTAGTAATTCGTTAGAGTAGTTTTTAGTTAAATTTACTTATTTTATTTATTCCTAGTATGGTATAAGCCTGCGGTGCACATTGGCAGCTCCATTCATGCCATAATCAAGCCAGCCAGTTAGGCAAGGCAAAGGCTGCTAAATAAGCTGTCTTGTCATAGCCTAGTTCAATATGCACTGAAACATTGGAGGTCTGGGTAGGCCACCAGAATGTCTTATTAGGAGGGAGAGGCCTGAGGCGCACATCAACAACTCCAGACATGACAAAATATAGCCATCCTGTTAGGTTCAAACAGACAAAGGCTGCTAAATAAACTGTCCTGTCGTATCTTACTTAAATATCCACTGAAACATTGCAGGCCTGGGTAGGCCGCCAGAATGGCTTATTAGCTAAAATTTGTTTTGGCTGTAACTCAGTCAATTCTCAACGGATTTCAAAAATTCCAATGCCATTTTAAAGGTAAAAACTGTATCTTTTGAATGCAACAAACCGCTTGACAAAATGCGCTTTCTGTCAAAAGCAGCATTCTAAAAACCCTTCAAAATAGCCATTTTACCCAAACTCCTGATGTTTTAAGCACTTTCCCGTGATCGGAGCAAGCTGGTCAGGCCAGCATCGTGTTCCGCGACCCCGATTTACCCAAAACCATCCTCACTTCCGCTGCAGCTGCTGAATTGGGCCTGCGCCGTCTGTCCACGTCACGGACAAGGCTCAGCTTTTATATTATGGACTAGGTTGGGAGAGGCCTGCGGCGCTCATCATCAATTCTAGTAATTCTTTAGAGTAGTTTTTAGTTAAATTTACTTATTTTATTTATTCCTTTTTTTAAATTCTTAGTTGTAAATATTTGTAAAATCGTTCACATATCGTTTTTTCTCAAAAATAGGCGTTTCCAAACTTTAATGTCAGTTGTTATTAATTATTATTGTCATGTTTAATTTTTTTGGTTCTAATTTAATCGGTTTCAATTTGCCTTAGTTCTGTTCTAATTCCTAATCTAATTCGGTTTTCTTTCTAGTTTGCCCAAGTGTTTTGCATAGAATTTCATTTCTGATGTTTGAGCATGGTGTCATTCGATTGTTCATAGATTTTGATTGGTTTTCTAGCTCTACTTTTGATAGGTTGTAACCCAGCTAATTCTTAATTAATTTAAAAAAGTCCAATGCCATTTTGCCAGTAAAAAGGGTATCTATGGAATGGAAAAAAATTAAAATGAAATTCAAGGTCATTTTTTATTTGGGCCGCATGGGTCCCGCTACACGGATGCTCAGCTTTTTTCATGCATAAGCCTCTTTTTGGTCTACCGACTCCTTTGAAACCCCCACCCAGTGGCCAAATTTCAGCCACACCAAATGAATGCAACAGCAAACACCTGGCTGTCCTCGTGGGACTTCAAAAAGCAAGCAGCAATGCCTATAAAGGAAAGGCTGCCTGATAAGGACGCTGGTTAGTTAAGCAGTTTGGAAATTTATCTTTAAGGAATACAATATCGCCAGATAGGGTAGCTGCACAAAACTGCGCATATGCAAAACATTGGAAAAACTTAGTTTTTTGATGTTTTGAGCACATTCCCGTGCTCAAATCAAGCTGGTTATAACACCATCGTGTTCCTTGGCCACGATTTACCCAAAAAACTCTTAACTTCCAAGATACAGCTTGAATTCGGACTGCGCGGTGTGTTCACGCTACAGACACGTCTCAGCTTTTATATTATGGACTAGGTTGGGAGAGGCCTGCGGCGCACATCATCAATTCTAGTAATTCTTTAGAGTAGTTCTTAGTTGAATTTACTTATTTTATTTTTTATTCCTTTTTTTAAATTCTTAGTTATAAATATTTGTAAAATCGTTCACATAGTTTTTTCTCAAAAATAGGTGTTTCCAAACTTTAATGTCAGTTGTTATTAATTTTTATTGTCATGTTTAATTTTTTCGGTGTTAGTCTAGTGTAATCGGTTTCAATTTGCAATAGTTCTGTTCTAATTTCTAATCTAATTCGGTTTTCTTTCTAATTTGCCCAAGTGTTTTTGCATTGAATTTCATTTCTGATGTTTGAGCATGGTGTCATTCAATTGTTCATAGATTTTGACTGGTTGTGTAGCTCTACTTTTGATTGGTTGTAACCCATCTAATTCTAAATTAATTTAAAAAAAGTCCAACGCCATTTTGCCAGTAAAATAATATCTGTTGAATGGTACAAATATAAATGAATTTCAAAGCCATTTTTATTAGGGCTGCATGGATCCCGCTACACGGGTGCTCAGCTTTTTTCATGCATAAGCCTCCTTTGTGGTCTGCCGACTCTTTTAGAAACCCCTACCCTGTGACCAAATTACAGCCACACCAAATGAATGCAACAGCAAACACCTGGCTGTCCTCGAGGGACTTCAAAAAGTAGGCACCTAACCCAAGATAGGTAAGGCAGCCCGAGATGGACAGTGGTTAGTCAAGCAATTAGGAAATTTGTTTAATGAGTGCAACATTGACAGATTGGATACCTGCACAAAACTGCGCAGAGGCAAAACATTGATAAAAGTCACATTTTCGAGGTTTTAAGCACATTCCCGTGATCGGAGCAAGCTGGTTCCAACGCCATCGTGTTCCCTGGCCACGATTTACCCAGAAAGCTCCTAATATCCACAATACAGCTTGAATTCGGACTGCGCGGCGTGCTCACGCTACGGACACGTCTCAGCTTTTATATTATGGACTAGTATGGTATGGGCCTGCGGCGCACATTGACAGCTCCAGACATGGTATAATCTAGCCAGCCAATTAGGTCTAAGCCGATAAAGTCTATGATAAAACTCACCACTTGTATCTTACTTCAATATCCACTGAAACATTGGAGACCTGGGTAGTCCGCCAGAATGGCTTATTAGCAAAAATTGGTTTTGACTGTAGCTCTGCCAATTCTCAACCGATTTTAAAAATTCCAATGCCATTCTTTGCGTAATTTTATCTCCTAGCAAATGCAAAAAACCGTTTGACAAAATTTGCTTTCAATCAAAAGTAGCATCCGAAAAACCCTTCATAATATTCATTTTACCCAAACATTTGATGTTTTAAGCACTTTCCCGTGCTTGGATCAAGCTGGTTATAACGCCATCGTGTTCCCCGGCCACGATTTACCCAAAAAACTCTTAATTTCTTTGTTACAGCTTGAATAGTATGGTATGGGCCTGCGGCGCACATCGTTAGCTTCTGGCATGCCATAATCAAGCCTGGGTAAGCCAAACTTGGTAGCTAAAATATTAATTTGAACGTGTGTCAGCCAATTGTCAACCAATTATTAAAATTCCAATGCATTTTTTGAGCTTTTGTGGTGAATTTATCCCGCTACACAGGTGCTCAGCTTTTTTAGTGCATTAGCCTCTTTTATTGTCCATGGACTTTTTAAATTACTCAGCTAATTCTTGATTAATTTTAACAAATTCAACGCCATTTTGCAGGTAAAATTGAAAAAAAATCTATTGAATTGAAAAAAAATTTATTTGAAAAAAAAATGATTAATATAATTTTTAAATTATTATTGTTATTATTTAAATTATTTTTATTTTCCATTTTTTGGGCTGCATGGGTCCCGCTACACGGGTGCTCAGCTTTTTTCATGCATCAGCCTCATTTTGACTTTTTTGATAATTCCACCCCACCCAGTGGCCAAATTACAGCCACACCAAATGAATGCAATAGCAAACACCTGGCTGTCCTCGAGGGACTTCAAAAATCAGGCAGCGAAACCAAAAAGGAAAGGCTGCCTTGAAGGGCGCTGGGTAAGTGACCTGTATGGAAATTTATCATTAATGACTGAAAATTTACCAGTTTGGGTGGCAGCACAAATCTGCGCAGAAGCAAAACATTGGAAAAACTCACATGTTTGAGGTTTTAAGCACATTCCCGTGATCGGATCAAGCTGGTTATAACGCCATCGTGTTCCCTGGCTACGATTTACCCAAAAAACTCTTAACTTCTAAGATCCAGGTTGAATTGGGACTGCGCGGCGTGCTCACGCTACGGACACGTCTCAGCTTTTATATTATGGACTAGTATGGTATGGGCCTGCGGCGCACATCGCCAGCACCATAATGCCATAATCAAGTCAGCCAGTCAGGCCTAAACAGACAAAAGCTGCCAAATGAACTGTTTTGTCACAGCTCACTTAAATATCCACTGTAACATTGGAGGCATGGGTAGGCCGCCAGAATATCTAATTAGCTAAAATTTGTTTTGGCTGTAGCTCAGCCAATTCTCAACCGATTTTAAAAATTCCAACGCCATTTTGAAGATGAAATTAATATCTTTCGAATGCAAAAAACGGCACCACTAAATTCAAAGCCAGGCAAAAGTTATGCCCGAAAAACCCTCCAAAATGGCCATTTTACCCAAACTCCTGATGTTTTAAGCCCTTTCCCATGGTCGGTGCAAGCTTGTCAGGCCAGAATCGTGTTCCGCGACCCCGATTTACCCAAAACCATCCTCACTTCCGCTGCAGCTGCTGAATTGGGCCTGCGCCGTCTGTCCACGTTACAGACAAGGCTCAGCTTTTATATTATGGACTAGGTTGGGAGAGGCCTGCGGCGCACATAGCCAGCTACAGTTGTGCCAAATTCAACCCCGCCGGATAGGCCTACTAAACAGACCAAGGCTGCCGAATGAATTGTCTTGTCGGATATTACTTGATTATCCACTGAAACATTGGAGGCCTGGGTAGGCCGCCATAAAGGCTTGTTAGCTAAAATTTGTTTTGTATTTAGCTCAGCCAATTCTCAACCGATTTTAAAAATTCCAACGCCATTCTTCGCGTAATTTTATTACCTACCAAATGCAAGAAACAGTGAGTCAAAATTCGCTTCCTGTCACAAGCAGCATCCGAAAACCCCCCCAAAATGGCCATTTTACCCAAACTTTTGATGTTTTAAGCACATTACCGTGATCGGATCAAGCTGCCAGTAGCATATTCTGGTTAGGCGACCTCGATTTACCCAAAAATGTTCTCACTTCCCCTGCAGCTTCTGAATTCGGCTTGCGCGAAGTTATCTACTTACAGACAAGGCCCAGCTTTTATTATATGGACTAGGTTGGGAGAGGCCTGTGGCGCACATCATTATTTTCGTTTTGTGATAAGTGCATTTGTGTTGACTTTTGTTTTGAATTTATATATTTGAAATTTTGAGCATATTCTTTGTTTTAACTTTTTATCATGCATCTGTTTGGGTTTCTTTATCATGCCCACTCAATGGCCAGCACTTGTCGATTCTGCAGGTACAACATTATTGGATAATTTTGAACAGAAATACTGACAAAAATTATAATGCCAAAATGCAAAAAAATGCAAAAATAATGGAAAAAAATAATACGAAATTCAAAAACAATTTGGAATTTGGGCTGCATGGGTCCCGCTACACAGGTGCTCAGCTTTTTTCATGCGTTAGCCTCTTTTGTGGTCTTATGACTCTTTTAGAAACCCCCACCCAGTGACCAAATTACAGCCACACCAAATGAATGCATGAGCAAACACTTGGCTGTCCTCGAGGGACTTCAAAGATTAGGCACCCAACCCGAGTAGGGTTAGGCTGCCCGAGATGGACACTTGATAGCTAAGCAGTTTGGAACTTTGTTTAATGAGTGCAATATCATCCGATTGGATAGCTACACAAAACTGCGCAGTTCCAAAACATTGAAAAAACTCAAATTTTCGATGTTTTAAGCACATTCCTGTGATCGGAGCAAGCTGCTAAAAACATATTTTGGTTAGGCGACCTCGATTTACCCAAAAATGTTCTCACTTCCCATGCAGCTGCTGAACTGGGCTTGCGCGAAACGATTTGGTAACAGACAAGGCTCAGCTTTTATATTATGGACTAGTATGGTATGGGCCTGCGGCGCACATCGCCAGCACCATAATGCCATAATCAAGTCAGCCAGTCAGGCCTAAACAGACAAAAGCTGCCAAATGAACTGTTTTGTCACAGCTCACTTAAATATCCACTGTAACATTGGAGGCATGGGTAGGCCGCCAGAATATCTAATTAGCTAAAATTTGTTTTGGCTGTAGCTCAGCCAATTCTCAACCGATTTTAAAAATTCCAACGCCATTTTGAAGATAAAATTAATATCTTTCGAATGCAAAAAACGGCACCACTAAATTCAAAGCCAGGCAAAAGTTATGCCCGAAAAACCCTCCAAAATGGCCATTTTACCCAAACTCCTGATGTTTTAAGCCCTTTCCCGTGGTCGGTGCAAGCTTGTCAGGCCAGAATCGTGTTCCGCGACCCCGATTTACCCAAAACCATCCTCACTTCCGCTGCAGCTGCTGAATTGGGCCTGCGCCGTCTGTCCACGTTATAGACAAGGCTCAGCTTTTATATTATGGACTAGGTTGGGAGAGGCCTGCGGCGCACATCATTATTTTCGTTTTGTGATAAGTGCATTTGTGTTGACTTTTGTTTTGAATTTATATATTTGAAATTTTGAGCATATTCTTTGTTTTAACTTTTTATCATGCATCTGTTTGGGTTTCTTTATCATGCCCACTCAATGGCCAGCACTTGTCGATTCTGCAGGTACAACATTATTGGATAATTTTGAACAGAAATACTGACAAAAATTATAATGCTAAAATGCAAAAAAATGCAAAAATAATGGAAAAAAATAATACGAAATTCAAAAACAATTTGGAATTTGGGCTGCATGGGTCCCGCTACACAGGTGCTCAGCTTTTTTCATGCGTTAGCCTCTTTTGTGGCCTTATGACTCTTTTTGAAACCCCCACCCAGTGACCAAATTACAGCCACACCAAATGAATGCATGAGCAAACACTTGGCTGTCCTCGAGGGACTTCAAAGATTAGGCACCCAACCCGAGTAGGGTTAGGCTGCCCGAGATGGACACTAGTTAGCCAAGCAGTTTGGAACTTTGTTTAATGAGTGCAATATCATCCGATTGGATAGCTACACAAAACTGCGCAGTTCCAAAACATTGAAAAAACTCAAATTTTCGATGTTTTAAGCACATTCCTGTGATAGGAGCAAGCTGCTAAAAACATATTTTGGTTAGGCGACCTCGATTTACCCAAAAATGTTCTCACTTCCCATGCAGCTGCTGAACTGGGCTTGCGCGAAACGATTTGGTAACAGACAAGGCTCAGCTTTTATATTATGGACTAGGTTGGTATGGGCCTGCGGCGCACATTGGCAGCTACAGACATGCCATAATCAAGCCAGCCAGTTATACCATCAGCAACTCTGCATTTTGAGCAGTGGTATATAAGACGTCAATATAATCTCCATGATACCATCAAAGGCTGCCTAATTCACTGTCCAGTTGTATCTGACTTCAATATCCACTGAAACATTGGAGGCCTGGGTAGGCCGCCAGAATGGCTAATTAGCTAAAATTTGTGTTGGTTGTAGCTCAGCCAATTCTCAACCGATTTTAAAAATTCCAATGCCATTTTACAGATAAAATGAATATCTTTTGAATGCAAAAAACCGCACTGCAAAATTCAAAGCCAGGCAAAAGCTATGCCCGAAAAACACTCCAAAATGACCATTTTACCCAAACATTTGATGTTTTAAGCACTTTCCGGCAATCGGATCAAGCTTGTCAGGCCAGCATCGTGTTCCGCGACCCCGATTTACCCAAAACCATCCTCACTTCCGCTGCAGCTGCTGAATTGGGCCTGCGCCGTTTGATGACGTCACAGACAAGGCTCAGCTTTTATATTATGGACTAGGTTGGGAGAGGCCTGTGGCGCACATTGCCAGCACCATAATGCCATAATCAAGTCAGCCAGTCAGGCCTAAACAGACAAAAGCTGCCGAATGAACTGTCCTCTCACAGCTCACTTAAATATCCACTGTAACATTGGAGGCATGGGTAGGCCGCCAGAATATCTAATTAGCATAAATTTCGATTAGCTATAACTCGGCCAATTCTTAACCGATTTCAAAAATTCCACCGCCATTTTGAAGATAAAATTTGTATCTATTGAATGAAGAAAACCGCATAGCAAAATTGAAAGCCAGTCAAAAGCTACGCTCAAAAAACCCTCCAAAACGACAATTTTGCTCAAACGTTTGATGTTTTAAGCACATTCTCGTGCTCGGATCCCTCCATATATTTCAAATTCGTGTTCTACGCCCTTGATTTACCCAAAAATGTCTTTACTTCCCATGCAGCTACTGAATTGGGCCTGCACCGAATGTCTGGTGGACGGACACGTCTCAGCATTTATATTATGGACTAGGTTGAGAGAGGCCTGCGGCGCACATCAAACCTTTGCTTGTTGGTCAGTGTAGTGTTTTTTATTTAATATTTCGAATTTATAAATTGATCTTTTCTTCACTGATTTTTTTGTTCTCTTTGGCTATTTGTTTGGTTTTAATGTTTGGGGTAATTTTCAGTTCCTAACTCTCATTTTTGCAAATAGCATTTCGAATTATTCTGAATAGCATTATTAGTTCTTAGCTTGAATTCTTCCGTATATATCTTATTCTATGGAATAAGTACTCAATTACTATTGTTTGATCAAGTTTAAAACCATTAAATTGAAATTTTGCATGGCAATATACTCTTAAATCAGATAAGCTAGCCGCAATTTTCGTTTGAAACATCAATCAAAATTACCAAAATGAAATCTGACAAAATAACTATAATGGTTTAATTGGTTTGTATGCTGATATTTTGGGCTGCATGGTTCCCATTAATCGGGTGCTCGGCTTTTTTCATGCATTAGCCGACCAAACCCACCAGGTGGCAATTTACAGACGCACCAAATGAATGCAACAGCAATCATCTGGCTATCCTTGAGGGACATCAAGAAGAAAGCACCACAGTCTAAAGTGGTAAGCCTGTCTGCACGAATGCTGACTTGCCAAGCTGCATGGAAATTAATGTTTAATGAGTGCAAAATCACCAGATTGGATAGCAGCACAAAACTGCGCAGAGGCAAAACATTGATAAAAGTCACATTTTTGATGTTTTAAGCACATTCCCGTGCTCGGATCAAGCTGGTTCCAACGCTATCGTGTTCCCCGGCCACGTTTTACCCAGAAAGCTCCTAACTTCCAAGGTACAGCTTGAATTCGGACTGCGCCGCGTGATTACGCTACGGACACGTCTCAGCTTTTATATTATGGACTAGGTTGGGAGAGGCCTGCAGCGCACATAGCCATCAAGCCAGCCTGTTAGGCCGCTGCTGAATAAACCATCCTGTCATAGCTTACTTCAATATTTACTGAAACATTGGAGTCCTGGGTAGACCGCCAGAAAGGCTTATTAGCTAAAATTTGTTTTTGATGTAGCTCAGCCAATTCTATTCTGTTTCTCCCAACCTAGTCCATAATATAAAAGCTGAGCCTTGTCTGTGACGTCATCAAACGGCGCAGGCCCAATTCAGCAGCTGCAGTGGAAGTGAGGATGGTTTTGGGTAAATCGGGGTCGCGGAACACGATGCTGGCCTGACAAGCTTGATCCGATTGCCGGAAAGTGCTTAAAACATCAAATGTTTGGGTAAAATGGTCATTTTGGAGTGTTTTTCGGGCATAGCTTTTGCCTGGCTTTGAATTTTGCAGTGCGGTTTTTTGCATTCAAAAGATATTCATTTTATCTGTAAAATGGCATTGGAATTTTTAAAATCGGTTGAGAATTGGCTGAGCTACAACCAACACAAATTTTAGCTAATTAGCCATTCTGGCGGCCTACCCAGGCCTCCAATGTTTCAGTGGATATTGAAGTCAGATACGCAACAGCAATCATCTGGCTATCCTTGAGGGACATCAAGAAGAAAGCACCACAGTCTAAAGTGGTAAGCCTGTCTGCACGAATGCTGACTTGCCAAGCTGCATGGAAATTAATGTTTAATGAGTGCAAAATCACCAGATTGGATAGCAGCACAAAACTGCGCAGAGGCAAAACATTGATAAAAGTCACATTTTTGATGTTTTAAGCACATTCCCGTGCTCGGATCAAGCTGGTTCCAACGCTATCGTGTTCCCCGGCCACGTTTTACCCAGAAAGCTCCTAACTTCCAAGGTACAGCTTGAATTCGGACTGCGCCGCGTGATTACGCTACGGACACGTCTCAGCTTTTATATTATGGACTAGGTTGGTATGGGCCTGCGGCGCACATTGCTAAGCTCCTGACATGCCAAAATCAAGCCAGGCAGCCTGTTAGGACCAATAAGACAAAGGCCACCGAATAAATTCTCCTGTGTTAACTCACTTGAATATCCACTGAAACATTGGAGGCCTGGATAGGCCGCCAGAAGAGCCCATTAGCTCAAAATTTGATTAGCTATAACTCGGCCAATTCTTAACCGATTTCAAAAATTCCACCGCCATTTTGAAGATAAAATTCGTATCTATTGAATGAAAAAAACCGCATAGCAAAATTCAATGCCAGTCAAAAGCTACGCTCAAAAAACCCTCCAAAATGACAATTTTGCTCAAACGTTTGATGTTTTAAGCACATTCCTGTGCTCAGATCCTTCTATATATTTCAAATTCGCGTTCTACGCCCTCGATTTACCCAAAAATGTCTTTACTTTCCCTGCACCTGTTGAATTGGGCCTGCGCCGAATGTCTGGTGGACAGACAAGGCTCAGCATTTATATTATGGACTAGGTTGGGAGAGGCCTGCGGCGCACATCATAACTTTCTCTTATTGATTAGTGTATTTTTGTTGACTTATATTTTGAATCTATGTATTCCAATTTTCGTAACTGAATTTTTTGGTTCTTTCAATATTTTCTTTGCTTTAAGTTTTTAATGTGTTTGCTTTAAGTCATTTCCCTTTGCGAAATAACGTTTGGTTATCAGCTTTTGAAAATATTTTACTCTTTAAGATTTTGTAATTTTCATGGCTGTATTTTTTATTGTTCGTATATGCTTAATAGGTCATAATTTGTGCGATTTGTGTTCTTTTTTGAGCTTTGGCTTTCCTATTTTTCAAATTTATTTCAAATTTATTGCAATATGAAACGAAAATTAATTTGTGATTGCGAATTATTTTGGTTTTAATTTAGATATTCTAGATAATTTAGATACGCAACCATTTTTGACATTCTTTATGTCAAATTATTGTTCTATCAAAATTTTATTTGAAAATTTTATTTGAATTGAATGCCCGAAAAATGACCTAAAATTTAACAAAATTGCCATTTTCGATATAAAAAACAAATTTTTGCAATTCCATGCACCCCTGGATCAAGTTAGGCAGCCCCGTTTTACCCTATAAGCATCGTTTTAACTGCAAAAAGGCGAATTTGCGAATGCACCGCGTGCCTTTGTAACGGACAAGGCTTAGCTTGCATATACTGGACTAGCCGTGAACCTCTCCACAGCATCACTACAGAGAAACGGAAGCAGAGGAACAAAGAAACGGAAGAGGCACTGCATCTGAAGAATACAGTAGTCCGAGAACAGACATTGGACGTTGGAGCAGCAGGATCGAAATTCGAAATGTACGCTACAGATTCGTAAAAAGCACACTCGAATTAGTCTAGAAACACTGCTTACATTTCCAAAATCACCCCTACATTTATTGTATCATGGGGTCAAAGTGTGTAGAAGCCTTAGTAAAGGCCTATGAGCGGTCTGGTGGCCAAACAAGGCAAAAACAGGAAATGTAGGATCGTAATAGGAAATGTACGCTACAGATTCGTAAAAAGCACACTCGAATTAGTCATGGGCTTCTACCAGGCTGTGGTGTACAAGCAGCTCATCATCAAGTTCGTCTTGGGGCATTTTAATGGGTTTTTTGCCTCAATAACTGCATCATATAAGTAATTTTGGGCATAACTTACTAATCTGGGGTCCATTTGCTTCCACCTTGTCATCATTGCCTTCTACCAGGCCATTAACTTTATCCTAAAGCATTGTACATATTCGGCTTCTGGTGGTTTTTTGGGCCTTTGGCTGTTCAAAGTGGATGAAATTACTGAAATTGTGAATCTCCGCTTCAGTGTTTTTTCTCTCTTAGCTGGTTTCTTAAAAATAGCTTGGGCATAAAGTTGATGAAATTTATTTGATTCATCTTATCATGTGATGACGTATCATAGGAACTAGCGCCATGTTGCCTGCCATGCCAGGGCCAGTGCTTATGTAACCGCCTACTCTGTCTAGCCCCTCACTGTGGAAGAAAACCAGCCCAACACACGGCATCAATGGAGCCTGTATGGAACTGGACCTGATGGTGATCTGGAGGGAGCCCGTCGCCCACAATGGCCAGGACAGCGCCTGCCCTGCCGCCGCGCTCCATCTGCACGCCTAGGCCGCCTCCCTGCCAGCCTATCTCATCACCTCCTCCTGCTTCCTCTCCTTCCCAGTCACCCGCCTGGCTCGAGCCTCCAGGAGCAGCAGAGTTGACCAGCCCTGCGGGGTGGTGGGAGGCTGTCACAGCTCACACAGCAACGGGAAGCGCCGTCGGCCATCGCGAGCCCGCCCTTGCCCAGCCTGTGCCTGCAGCTTCCCCTCCCACTACCACGTCTTCTCTCACTCCTTCCCCTCGCCAGCGCACCACCCGGGAGCACCTGCAACCCCTCGCATTCCGGCCACCAGCAGCTCAGCACCTCACAGCCCAGCCTACGCTCTGCAGCCCCTGCCTGCCTCTCCGAGCGCTGCGGCTTCCAGCCTGAGTCCTGCTACGCCATGCATGGGCCTTCGCTGCCTCCCTGGCCTCCAAGAACCCTCAGCGCCTCTAGGGTCCCTTCCTTGGCCTCAGAGCCTCGGAAGCCCCAGCCTCTGCGGTTCCCACTCCTCAACCTCTTTCCCAATCGTCTGGCTGCCGGGTTTGCCAGTGTCCGAGCTGATGGACAGGCCGGCGATGGGCGCGTACAGCTTCCGCAGCTCCTCCGCCCTCTTCATCTCCGCCCAGGCCTGCCTCCAAAACGCCAGTCTCTGCGACCCCAACCCCAGCCATCCCACTCCTTTCGCATACCCTTCAACCTCATTCATTCTTCCCTCTCTCTGAGTTTACACACACAGCTCTGCTAGGATTACATCAGCTTGTCTCAGCTTGATCTCCTATGTCTGTGTACTCAGCGGGGTGCCTAGCCTGGCCAGTCAGTTGTCATTTCATTCCAGTGACCTCACTCTGTCTGCCAGCCCAGCTCCTTCCCCCGCCCCCAGCACTCTCCTGCCAGAGTCGAGAGGGAACTTTTGCTAGACCAGAATCTACTAGGCCAACTCCTCATTCCCATCATGCTTCTCCAGCCTCCCCTGCGCCATCTGCAGCTTCACCCTCCTCTCAGCAGCCCTGGCTCATCCAGCCTTAGCCTTTGGTCCCAGCGATCTAGCCAAGTCTGAGCCTGCTCTGTCAATTTTAGGCAACTGTTTTCACAGCAGCATGCCGTTTTATGGGTGCCGTGATCTGGGCAAAATTCAGGGTTTAGCTTTTAAGTGATCAATGCTCACTTCGCCCGGGAGAACTGATGACGTATCATAGGAACTAGCGCCATGTTGCCTGCCATGCCAGGGCCAGTGCTTATGTAACCGCCTACTCTGTCTAGCCCCTCACTGTGGAAGAAAACCAGCCCAACACACACGGCATCATCATGAAACTAGCTTGGGCCATAAGGTGGTGAAATTAAATCTGACACTCTTATCAGGAAAATATGCTTACTAAATTTTGAATTTTACTAAAGAGCTAAGAGAGCCCAGGAAATTTTGGCCACCCTAGGATTATTGTTTGGGTAGAGCTATAAAAAAAACTAAACATAAGTTAACATTGAGCACAAGGTATTCTCGGCTGTTGCCAAGATGCGCGGCCTTTGATCCAGATAATAAGCTAAGCAATTCCTTTTACTGCTTTAAGATACTGCCGCAGCAAACGTATCTGCCAAATCTAAGCTGAGTTTATTGAAAAACCAATAATTTATGGATGTTCGAATTTTTGAAGCATCAAGATTTGAGGTTTTTGACTATAAATCAAGAAATAATCAATGTGTCAAAAAATTCTATTATCAACTTCAATATATCATCATTAGAGACGTACATGTCAAAATTCAACTGATTTCATTGAAAAACCATCGATTTATGGATGTTCAAATTTTTGAAACATCAAGAATTTAGGTTTTTGACCATAAACTGAGAAATAACAAATATTTCGGAAATTCCTTTTGCCAGCTTCAAGATAGCACCTTGACGGACGTACCTGCCAAAAATCAGCCAATTTCGTTGAAAAACCAGTGATTTATGAATTTTCGTACTTTGAAACATCAAAAAACTGAGTTCTGGGCAAAAATCGAAAAATTACGTCAAGCCCAAAAAATGACCTGGAGATACCACCCAGGCGGACCTTCATGCAAAAAATCAGCCAATTTGGTTGAAAAACCGCGGAGGCCGGGCCCCGGAATGACACATATATATATATACTAGTAATATAGGTCAGTGGCCGCGCTACGCGCGGCCACATTTAGTTAAAAATTATGCCAACACACCCCAAATCTTGCTAAAAAAAATTGCAGAATAAAGATGACTAAAGATCTTCAAAATAATATTTTTTTCAAAATGGCTGTGCAAGGGCTGCTCTGGCGGATGCAGCAGGGACTGGAGGAGTTGAGGGAGCAGTAGATGGAGCTGTGGATGGAGCTGTGGAGGGGGCGGCTGAAGGAGCAGTAGCAGCGGACACGGGCGTGAGCAGCGGACCAGGACTACTACTATGACTACGCCGATGATGACGACGCATACCAGGCCACCACCCAGGCCTCATACCCGGCCTCCACCGACACCGACGACGAATACCCGTAGAAGCCACCCCAGCCCCCGACGCCTCATCCGTGGGAGAGGAACTACGGTTTCACCACCTTTCATATCCAGTCATTATCCAGGGGAGGAAGCAGAGGAGGTATGAGTGGGAGGGGGCGGTGGAATGCTTCTGTCGAGGACGAAAAGGATGGAGAGGCAGAGGCAGAAGAGACTGATGCTGACATGCAGAGAGAAGCAGGCAAACTTCGTCAACCAAGGGGGGACCATTTTTAAAAGTGAGCAAATGCAGTAGAAAGACATGAGACATCACTAGTTTTCGCGTTGATAATCGGGAGAGTGAATATTTTCCTGAATTCACGTTTGTTCGTCTTGCCAATTGAGTGGAAAGTGACGCAAACCATGTGCTCGGTTAGGTATTCTCGGTGTGCTGTCCATTCTTTGGTCTCATGAGTATCAGAAGCTCAGCGCCATGCTCCGCTGTTGAAGCTGTCGAAATAACCAACCCGTCACTAGCCACCTTTAATGTATGAAATGGTCTTAGCTTAGGTTACCTTTTACCAATGAGTTGGGGGGGGGTGCTAGTTACTTGTAGGGATGCTACAAATTACAAATACAAATCGTCGTCGAGCCCTACAAATACCAATAGTTCCTAGGATTAAGCTTTCTGATTCCAACGTGAGGTTGATTTACCATTGCGGATGCAGGGCGCTCAGCTTCTTCATCCGCAGATCCTTCTCCTTTTGGATAGAGCGCCTGACAGAAGGGATTGGTTACCATAAGTTAGGCCATAATTAGAATAGAAAAATATAATAGA